>OMNM01024991.1:11010-26017 GCA_900302745.1 Parablennius parvicornis | reverse complement strand
AGAGGAGAAGAAATGTGTAACTATTTGAAAATAAAAATTCAAAAAGTAAATAAGAGCAATAACAAGAGATACCCTGAGAGGAGATGGTGCCTGTTGGGTGAAAAAACTAATGAAACAGTTCAACATTGGCCCAACAAAATTCCCACAATGTTGCCAATGAACAATGAGTTGACCTTTTCTAGAATTGAATATACACACTTTTTAGATGCTTTCAATGATTAAAAGTGGGACCACGTTTAATCATTAGATCAAGGCCTCAAAATAAAAATAAATGATAGCTCAGTTTAAAACCCCAAGCCCAACAAAACTACAATCACTGAATTGACTTTGTGCTGTCACTTAATTCGCACAAGTGTCAAAACTTAAATATCACATACTTTAAAAAAGTAACAGTTTGTTGTTACTGTTACGTGTGACATTTTTTTTTACATCAGCCTGTTTAAGGACAACAGATGGAAATATGCCTATGGCTATAATCTGAAAGATTTACATATGTTATATGTTCATTAATATGTACATCCCCGTTTAAACAAAAAGACAAACCAACCAACCAAATAAATAAATAAATAAATAAATAAATATGGGAATTTCCTAGTTCCTAATGGAGATGATACTTTAAAGGAATCATATCACACAATTTTTCAACACTTTCACATGGTTCCTATTCATCCAAAAACATTGTATTCAAAGGTTGTTGCCCCAACTCTAGCTTGTCTTTGATTTTCAGCCATGTGAATTTTCGCCAATTACAATCGCATTATGAATCTGCTGGGTTTTCGGGGAGCTGGACTGGCTCCGCCCCACATGCTCATATTGGAAAGAGGAGGATGTAATACTATCCTGGTCATGTGCCCTTGTTTACATTTTATCGATGCTATGTCATGGAGAAAAAAAAAAGTCAGGGAGAATCGTCATTCAATCATACCAATATGAACCATCATCTGAGCTAGAAGGAGAAGCTCCTGAAGAGGTTCTGACTCTGTGGCTGCAGCAGGACGTTTCAGAATGGTTAGTAAAACATATTGTGTGCCTGAATATGTTCATAGTTTGGTTGTGTTGTTAATTGCTACCAAGTAGCAAACGCTAGCTCCTACTAACTATACGGTAACTGTTATAACTGTTAACTGTTACATTTACAGTAGAGTCAGGGATAGTTGGTACATATCCATTCTCCATGAGAAGTCTTGCAGTGTTGTAATTGATATGTTATGCACACACTCCTCCATGTAGTGCTGTTGCATGCACTCAAAAAACTAGCACTTGGTAAATTCTTGGTAAATTCTTGTTGGTATATTCCCATTAAAAATAAAATGAATCCCCTGGGTCCTCACAGGCTCAGGTGAAGGCAGTAAAAATAGATTCCTCTGCTTGTTGATACAGTTAACAACGATGCATCGGGCTTGTTTAGTGCGTAGGTTCGCCACGTTGTTTACATGATGCGTAACGAGGCACGGAGCTGAGGGATTTAGGGAGGGTCAATGGGAGTGTGTACCTGGTTTGGGACTGGCTAAGAACACTAATGACGCAAGTCGGGGCTTGCTTTCCGATTCACTTACTGGAGCAGACACTTTTGAATAAATTAAAAAAGCGAGGGAAAGTAAAGACACACTTTTTTCACTACTGGAGCATCATTCCCAGGTATGGGGATGCATAAAACCAATGGAAAACCATTAGGAAATGAATTTTGCATGATATGTCTCCATTAAATAACCAACTTGGTCTTGCCTTCATGGTCCATCCCAGCCACAATGGGTCACCATATTATAATTCAGCGTAGTTTGTAAAACTGCTTATATGACTGGTTGAGTATGAGCACAGAGTCCTCATTGATATGAGGGACTGACACATTAAACTGCGATCAAATTAACCTACAAGTTCAATGAAACCTGAATGTGTCAGAGGATGATTTTGTCTGTGTTGAAGTGCAGATGAAGCATTGTCTCCATCTTTCAGTGCAAACAGCCACCTTTACAACCCAGTTTCGTCTTCTATCATCCACTTTCAATCCATGTATCCGACACTCAACTGAGCATTGCATTTCCTTTTATTTGACAATTTCCCATGATGTATTATAAGCATAAACCTCATCAAGTTCAATATTGAGCCTGACTATAGTTGAAACTGCATGCAGATTATATAGATAGAGGATAAACCTACACCGAATCAACTTTTTACTGATCAGACAGACTACGGACCCCCAAAATTCAAAAATCTAAATGTGACAACTGACCTTAATCGCATCACAGCCCACAGCTAAGCCTGGATGAGAGGCAGTGAATTGGAATACATCAGGATGTCAAAACACATCCAACGAAAGGGAGAGAAATGAGGAGATAGTAACACCAGGTGGAGAAGGAAGCCTGGGAGGTGGAGTGAAGGTGAAACTGTACGTAAGAATGGAGGATGATAGGAAATGCAAGGATAAATTAAGAAAAAGGCAGAAGAACTAAAGTTTAATGGAAATAAGGAAATTTGAGGTTGACAACTGCTGTTAAAGTGAGTATGTAATCAGATGAGGGGAAATGTGTGTGCATGTGTGTGTGTGTGTGTGTGTGTGTGTGTGTGCGTGTGTTTGTGTGTCAGCTGGGACAGTGTGTCCCAGGTTTAAAGAGCATCAGACATTCAGCAGCGCCGCACCATAAAGCCCAATGTCATGACAGTGAGAAAAATGCCCAATCAAGACAAATGTCAAAGGATGGTTGAGTATCACATATCAAATGAATGTGTGGAAGTGTGTGCAAAAAGTACAATAGAACCTCGGATCCTTTAAGAGCGGACACCCTGTACTGGGTGGACAGATCGTTGCACACGGACACATACTTAACTGTTATCACACCCTAATGAGTAGACAACCTGCCTGAAGTGGACAATGGACAGTTTTTCCTGGCAAATTTCAAGCAAAGCGGACACTAACACAGCCAAAACACTACAAACAGATCTTATCTTCAGTGAGTGTCCCTGAACACTACGCCGCAGGCCGGATGTTTACATATTTTTCCTGAATATGGATAATAAACAAACTCTCTCCTCTCTCCTGATATATTCTTATACTCGCTCCCACTGGAAATTTGTTTCTGACCAGAACTCATCCAAGGTCGTCTCACGACATCAGACACCTGACTGTCTAGGCATAGATAGACTACAGAACTGTCCACTGCCTCTGTTGGCCCCCCACCCCCCAACCGGCTGGAGTCCCTACGCAATGCGCCGGACGGCTACGCGCTAACTCACCATTGGCTGGGTGCAGGGTTAGATGTTCAATGTTAAATGTTTTTTTATTTCAAGGTTCAAGCTGCATAGTTTGACTCAATAATAAAATTATTAATGCATGGTCCAAACTGCATTTTAATTTTCTTATTCAGGTTGTACATTTTGTAACAGAACTCAAAATAAAACCTGAAGATGGGATTGCTTTTTCGCTTTCATTTCCAAGCTGTGCAGGAGAGTGACGTCAGTGGCCGCTCTTGTCCACAAAACGATCCCGAAAATACCTCTATTTCTCGTTGTGGCATTTTTATCCTCTCATAAAGTAGTTTATGTGTCACTCCAAGAGTTCTGAGCCATCTGGCTTTCTTTATTTGCTTTAAAATTGTGATTGTTCAGATCAGGAGTCAGAGCTCCTCACACCAGCGCCCAGTTTGCTCTGGTGTGTGTGCAGACGGCATGCACAGTCATGCCACAGGCAGCACGGTTGCAAAGTGTAGGCTGCACGCGGTCGACTTCAGACAGCCAGACGGCTCAAAACTCCTGGAGTGACACATAAACATTTTTAGGAAAGGATAGACTTCTGGTAAGATGGCGGACAGGGTGCATCTGGCGCTTTGAGCTCTTTCCTATCGACCCAAGTTTTAACCTTTTCTACCCATCTTACAACTTCAATTCTACATCTTGAGCTGAACGGATGCCGTTCAAACTCTCCTCCGATTAAAACTCCTGAATGTCTACAAAGAAGATTTCAGGCCTGACCCACCGCACCGCACCTGACGACTACCACAACTACTCGGAAAAGATGGAAACCTCAACTGAAAACATCAAAAGAAAAGACCCCTTTTCACCTGTGAAGCACTCCCCAGCAACCAAAAAGGACACTGGTAAAGACGAGGAAAAAACCAATCCTGTCCTCGACACGTTACTTAAATTGACGGAGAAAGTGTATGCACTCGGATGTATGCACAACGTTGAGCTGCTGGAACAAGTCCTGGATCTGGAGCAATACAAACACTGTTGGAACTTCCGTATCAGGGGGATGAAGGAAGGAGAAGGAGAGGCCATTCGTGTAAAAGTTAAAGACCTGATAACCAAAATCTCTCCTTCGTGGTCTTCAAACTTCAACTACATCATGGATTCTGTTCACTGACTGGGCCGCCGTGATGACAACAAAACAAGGCATGTGATCATCCAGTTTACACAAAGATTTCATCGGGATGCGCTGTTGAGGATGATCAAAGATTCCGGGATTAGCAAAGAGTTGCACATCACCTTCGTTGAGGATTTCTGCAAAGCTTACCGTGACCAGAGAGGGGGGCTGTGGCCTAAGATTCAATAAGCCAGAGCTGAGGGGCCGAGGGCTTACTAAAGAGGCGGTGATGGCTGCATTGATAGAAAACGTATTTCCTAAACATCTGAGGTTTGATAATCAGGTGTAAACAAAAACTTGACTCATAAAAGATGTACTTAGTTACGACAGTGCTTAAGTTGTAGATAGTTCATTACAGAATTTAACGTGACTTAACATTTTAAAGTAACATCGTTCATTTCATTCGTTCTATATTTTTTTCTCTTTTTGACTTGTAGTTGTTCTGGTTGTTTTCAGATGAAGTTCCTTTTTGTTGTATGTCACTCAATGTCATGGGCCTAAGAGACAGTGTTAAAAGAAAAGCAAACTTTCTTTTGTGTAAGACTAAAAAAGCTGATTTTATTTATTTATTGTTTTACAAGAAATTTTTTCATTACCAGCAGATGAGAAATTCTGGTAAAAACAATGGGGTGACACAATAATATTCGACCAATACTCTAATAAATGTGCTGGCTGAGCAACTCTGTTTTGTAATTCTCCTCGAAAACTAATAACCTCAAACATTAGTAACACTGGTCATTGGCTTATTACTGTGGTTAATATTGATGATCTCCATTACTTCCTGGTTAATATCTATGGCTTTAATAACATGCTCCAAAATAAAAAATTAATTGGGGATATATCCCGAGCTATTGAGGATCTCCAAATTAAATTTCCATCAGGAAATATAATTATTGGTGGAGATAACAATATGGTTGATAATGAATGCCGAGATAGATTTCCCTCAAAAGGACATAAAAAAAACTTAAATGTTGAATGAAATGTTCCTCTAGACCTTCTTGGCATGCCTTTGATCATCAGTCAAGTAGATGATGACACAACCATCTTCATGAAGCAATTATCTTAAGTTACGATCATCCTTCAAAATATTGATGATTTTACAAAAGCTTCTGGACTTAGATTGAATCTTAAAAAATGCGAATTGATGCCAATACGCGGCTATCCCTTTCCTGAAGCTTACAGGATGTTAAGTCCTCTGTAAAATATCCAGGCATAAATATTTCCAAAAACACCCCTGAATGTGAAAATAAGCATATATGGAAGTTAATAGACAACTGCCATGCCTGTCTTAATTCATGGCAACATAAAGATATCAGTATTTTAGGACGTATTTTATTAACCAAAACGGAAAGTTTATCCCGGTGCATGTATCCAGTATATTACACAGCAATCCCCCAAAAAGCCATTAATAAAATTAATCAAATTAATTTTATCGATATCTCAAAAAACAAAGTACATTATATAAAAAATACACAACTGAGCAAATAATATCAAGTTGTACAAGTTGTAAATTGTACATTAAAAATTAAATGGTTAAAATCCTTTTCCTCCAGTATTGACATTTGGAACCACATCCCAAGGAAAATATTTAAGAAAATGGGAAGGATTAATCTTTTTCTTAAATGTGATTTTGCAATTTGAAAACTCCCAGTCAAGCTTTCTCATTTTTCACCAGTAAGTACTTTTATACTGGAAGATGTTATATAACCATCTCTTCACACATAACACACCTATTTGGAATAGCAGATATATAACTGTTAAAGGTCAATCTTTGTTTCAGCAGAGCTCAAGAGCACAGAGGGATCAAGGCATTTGGTCAGGAATTCATCTGGATCTTGACAGCTCCCTTTTATCTCATGAAAACTTTAGTAACAAATACAACCTAAATGTTAGTCCAAATCTATTTAAATCTATAATAAAAGCTATTCCAGAATGTATAGTATCTTCCACACGTGAAACTATCAAATATTCAAATATCACCCCTGAACTGCCTGAACTGATAATTGGTGAAAAAAAATTGACAAATAAACTCATTAGAAATCTTTTCAATCAGATCTCAAATCCATTAACCTTACATAAAAATTCAATATCCCAATACTTTTCAAAGATTTTTAATACAAAATTACGAAGCCATTATTTAAAATGTCCTATTCCGTCTAAATTGAAAGAAGTCCATTTTAAAATATTGAATGGAATCTACCCGATCTAGCGCTCTGCTGAGACAAAGATTTGGTTTTGAAACAAGTAATTTTTTCTTTTGTTGTGAAGAAGAAACCACAGAACATCTATTCCTCCACTGTACATTCTCACAAGCTCTATGGTCTGATATTCACGACTGGCCTTCCACTAAAGTCCATCTTTTTGGGCTAATGATGGAAAACTCACATCAAGACTTCGTTATTAATTATGTTACTATACTTGGTCAATTCTTTATACACAGAGCATAATACTCGAAAGTCAAACTTCATTTTAATGCCTTTCACAACTTATTCTTACAATATTTTAAATCCCTCAAAATGCTAAAAAGTGATAAAGACAAATACCTGTTAAGCATGATTGAAGATTTTACATTGACAGAAAAATCATAACCCCCTCTAAATCTGTACTCTACTTCACATTGAGGTACCCACTTTAAAAGCCCCTATTTATGCATTATTTATTTTATCTTATAATTTCCACGTTCTGTGTATTGTTTGTGTGTGTGTATGGGTCTATTTTATTCCGTTATATAGAGATTGAACCTGCCGTTTTGACTTTAATTCTGTATTTTAACTATTGTTATATTGTTCCTTGTTTATGACATTCAAGTGCCTTGTTCAATGAAAAAAAAAAAGGAGGAGGAGGAGGAAAAAAATCTTTAGGAAGGGATGGGAACGCCACAACGACAAATGGAGGCATTTTCGGGATTGTTTACGTGGAGAAGAGCGGCCACTGACGTCACTCTCCTGCTCCACTTAAAATGTTAGTGAAATTGAACTAGAAATTTGCATTTCCGGAAGAAAATGCACGTGTGAATGCAGCAGGCAAACTGTAACGCTTTTTCCTGCCTGCCTGCCGCTCTGTCTCTCTGTCATTGCTTTGGTCTGGACAGAGCTTTTAAAGACTATTAGTTGAAAACAAAGTTTAAAAAAGTTTAAAGACCAATAGTTTAAAGCAAAGTTTAATAAAGTGTGTGTGTCTGTGTGTGTGTCTGTGTTCTGCCTGGTAAACTATGACATCACATGTCCACATGTTTTCATTTTGAAGTACCAGAAGTAATGAAAAAAAATTGTTAAGGAAGCACTGGGTGTTGCCTGGTAGATTACATGCAGCTGTGTGAGTTTCCATGGAGACGGAGCACCTGACTATCACTAAACAGCACCTCAGTATAAGGCAGACCTGAGGCTCCACCAGCTTCCAAGTGCATTTCGCTCCTCCCGAACTACTGCTTCGTGTTCGAGAACCGTGAGATGCTGTTGAAAAATTTCTTCACCGTGATCGTCACAATAATTTCCTGGACGCACAGTGAACTTTTCCTGTCCTGAAACTCTTCTGTCTCCCTGTGAGGAGTTGAGATATACGTCTCAACTTTTGAATTTTAGCAAGAAAATGTCCACAAAAAATGCATTGGAGTCTACGGGAGGAAATTGGGCACTTGTTGCAAAAATACTCCTTTTTGTGGATAGAACCGTTAAACTGACGGAAAAAAGTGGCCCCTTGTTCGAAGTACAAGACTTGTAGCTACATTTTGATGTATAATTTTTTGGCAAAAGGCAAGAAATGTGGCCGTGCCGACAAGAGAGAGACTTTTTGGGGGGGAAATCCAACACTGTCTCTCACTCTGAGATAAACCTCCCCTCTCTAATTGTCTCCTGATTGTCAAAATAAGTTCCTGGAACAGTTCCCGGAAAAGTGAACTTTTCGTGTCCTGAGACGCTGCCGTCTCCCCATGAGGAGTTGAGATATATGGCTCAACTTTTGAATTTCAGCGAGAAAAAAATTTATTTTGTCTCCCGAAAAATTGTGTCCCAAAAATGTATTGGAGTCTATGGGAGGAAATTGGGCATTTGTTGCAAACTACTGCTTTTTTGGGATGGAACTGTTTGATTGAGAGAAAAAAGTGGCCCCTCATTAGAAGCACATGGCTTGTAGCTGTGTTTTGATGTATAATGTTTTGCCTTGTAATGGCTTTTTTACCAGCTGTAGGACTTATTAGACAACAGGCTGTGAGGAGTTACACCTCGCACCGGATCCTCCCTCACTGACACACCTGCAGGTGATTAACTAATTGATTCCTCCCACCTCTTAAGCCCTCCAGTGAGGTGGATCCGGTGCCAGGAGATTGAGTTTCTCACCTGAGTCATCAGCTTCACTCGTGTGCTCTGTGGCTCCTCGAGCTGAGCGTCTCCGGCTGGTTGCGGTCCTCTCCCCAGTCTACTCTGCACTCGAGAAACTCCGATCCCCATCTCCCAAGTCTTGCAGTTTAAATAACTTTGCTAAACTGCACCTGCTCTGCTTCCTGGTCTACTTCTGGGTTCTTCGGACAGTGCACACTGGCGCCCAGCCGTAACAGAATCTTCTGGCCCAGAAATGAACCCCGCAGACCTCAACTTGGTAGGGTAAGCCTTCACCTCCCATGGGGCGTTACTCGTCAGCATGACCGTCTGCTGCAGGGGCTCACAGCCTCCATCCAGGACATTCACTAGCGTCAAACCCCGGTGATGCTCACTCCACAGGTGGCCTGGGCGACTCTTCCCCGGGCAAGGAGCCCTTCGTTCCTCCACCCAAACCACATGCCGGTGTGCTGGGCTCCTGTGATCAGTTTCTGCTAAAGTGCCGCCTCGTCTTCGACCACTAAACCACTAAGGGAAGGCAGCTTGTTGGCAGCGCTCTGGAACCACGACTCCCCAGTAATTCAGACCGGGGCCCTCTTTAACGTGGAGCTTTTAAGCCCCGCATTCGACCAACCAGTAGAAAAAGGGGAGGTGTCGCGATGGCTTCTCTCCTTCTCCCAGGGCACCATGTCAGCTGCTGTCTACTCTGTCGAGTTCAAGATCCTGTCGCAGGAGTGTGGGTAGCATGACGAGACTCTCCAGGGACTCTACTCCCAGGGCCTCTCGGAGAGACTCAAGGACCAACTGGCTAACTGGGACAAACCCTCCTCCCTTGACGAGCTTATTTTCCTCTCCAGCCGCTTGGATAACCGGCGGAGGGAGAGGCAGCAGGAGCATGCCGACTGCCGATCCTTGCCCACTGCAATCTCCTAATCCCAGTCGGCTATCCAGTCTTTGAGCTGCCCACCGGGCCCCGACGCTCCTGACGAGTCAGCAGATGAGCTGATGCAGCTAGGGCGGGCCATCCCGAGGATGATGCTGGTGTATCCAGAACCAGCTGGGTTTCTACTGCGGGACTCCTGCCCACGCCTGGTGTGGCTCATCAGTGACCGGGAACCCTCTGACGAGCCATATCCCGAGTTCCTCAGTCCGCATGAAGGTGCCCGCCAGCCTCCACTGGGATGAACACTTCCAGCCCTTCCTGCACTGGTGGATTTGATAGCCGATGACGACTTCGTGGACTCTGGGGAGGCGCCCAGCTTGGACTACCGCTGGAGCTCCTGCCTTCTCCCCAAAGTGTCAATGCCTTGGATGACTGGCTGATCTCCCGGGTTACCCTCTGCACGACTGCGCTGACCCCGGTCATCTCTGCGAACCACCGTGAGACTCTCCACCTCAACTGGAGGAACTCCTCAATCCTCGGGTGGAGCCTCCAGTGTCACTCTCAGTGCCAAGCCTCGGTCCGCCAAGTCCATCGCCTATTCCCGTGCTCCGGCACCTCCTGATCTGGCTGCGGTTCCCTTGGAGTATCATGAGTTGGCCCCAGTCTTCAGCAAGGACCATGCTCGGACTCTCCCTCCTCACCGGTCCTATGACTGCTCCATTGACCTACTTCCCGGGGCTCCACTGCTGGCGGCACGCCTCTACAACATCTCGTGTCATGAGAAGGAGGCGATGGAGACGTACATCCAGGAGTCTTTAGCTGCTGGCCTCATTTGCCCCTCGTCATCTCTGGTGGAAGCAGGATTTTTCTTTGTAAAGGAAAAAGATGCCACTCTCTGTCCCTGTATAGATTTCAAGGGCTTGAAGGCCATCGCTGTAAAGACCAGGTCGCCTCTTCCCTTCATCGAGCCTTCCTTGGACCACAACTGCGAGGCCCGGATAGTTACCCAGCGAGACCTCCGGAACGCATACCATCTCGTCCAGATCAGGGATTCAACACCCTGCTGGGACATTTTGTGTACTGGGCGATGTTGTTTGGACTCATGAATGCACCGGCGGTGTTCCAGACTTTCAGGAATGAAGTCCTCCGGGACATGCTTAACAAGTTTGTTTTCATTTATTTGGACGACGTCTTAGCTTTCTCTCGCTTACTGGAGAAGCACCGGGAACACGTCAGCTTGGCCCTCAAACGACTTCTGGAAAACCGACTGTCAAGCTGGAAAAATGCTAGTTCCACTCTGCCTCGATCTACACTTCACCCTCCTCCTGCGAGTCGATGGACCTCATCATCCTGTCATCCTAGGTGCCGCCGACTGGGACTTTGAAGCGACCGTCCGGGAAGCCCAGGGAACAGACCCAGATCCAGGCACCAGTGACCCGGACCGCATCTACGTTCCGACCTCCATACGTTCCCAGGTTCTTCAGTGGGGGCACTAATCCAGGCTCACCTGTCATCCTGGAGGCATCAGCACTCTCTCCTTCCTGTAGCAATGTTTCTGGTGGCCTGGGAGGTCCAGGAGTTTATTGCTGCCTGCTCCATCTGTGCCCGCAGTTAAGTCCTCCCATTGTCCTCTAGCGGGCCTCCTGCGACAACTACCATTGCCAGCCGAACCTGGTCCCACATCGCCGCGGACTTCGTCACCTTCTGACGGGAACACCAGCATCCTGACCGTTGTGGACGGTTTTTCGAAGTCCGTCCACTATGTCCCTCTCTGGAAGTTTCAGACTGCCTGGAAGATTGCCAACCTCCTGGTCTTCCACGTGTTCAGGCTCCACGGCATTCACATGGACATCGTGTCTGACCGGGGATGTTCTGCTCGGCCCTGGGGGTGATGGCCAGCCTCTCTTCTGGACATCACGGCCAGATGGAGCGGGTGAATCAGAACCTCGAGGCAGCTCTACAGTACATGGCTGTGTGGCTTCCGTCCTTCTGGTGCGCCCATCTTCCTTAGATTGAATAAGCCCACAACTCCTTCACCTGCTCAGCCACTGAGATGGCGCTGTTCATTGTGTGTAACGGTTTTCAACATCCCCTCTTCCCATATCAGGAGCTCGACGTGGCTGTACCCATGGTTACGGACCACCTACGTCAGGTCCGGGAGGTGTCGAGATCTGCCAGGGTGGTGCTCTCCAGATCCACAGAATCCAACAAACGACTCGCGAACCGTCACTGCACTCCCACTACAGACTGGAGCAGATGGTGTGGTTGTCCTCCCGAGACCTTCCCCTCCAGATGGAATCGCAGAAGCTGGCTCCCTGCTACATCGGTTTTTTTCCTGGTCTCCAAGGTAATCAAACCCACTGCCATCAGTCTCCTGCTCCCCAACTCTCTCAAGGTATACCCAACTTTCCATGTCTCTCTCCTCTAGTCCCCTTTGTCCTGCTGAACTCTCACCACCCCCCGGATCATCGATGACCACCATGCCTCTACCGTGTCCAAGATCCTGGACAGGCAGCGATGGGGTCGGGGTTTCCAGTATCTGGTGGACTGGGAGGGGCATGGTCCGGAGGAGCGCTCCTAGCTTCCTCGTCGGCTCATTATGGACTTCAATGCTGAGCACCCAGACAAGTCGGGTAGGCCACCAGGTTGCGACCGTTTTGGGGGGGGTTACTGTGAGGATCCACACCTCACACCAGATCCTCCCTCACTGACACACCTGCAGGTGATTAACTAATTGATTTATCCCACCTCTTAAGCTCTGCAGTGAGGTGGCTCCAGTGCCAGAAGATTGAGTTTCTCGCCCAAGTCACCAGCTTCACGTGTGTGCTCTGCGGCTCCTCGACCCGAGCATCTACATCTGGTTGCAGTCCCCTCCCCTGTCCACTTTGCACTCCGGAGTCTCCAATCCCCGTCTTGCAGTTTAAATAAACTTTGCTAAACTGCACCTGCTCTGTGTCCTGGTTTGCTTCTGGGTTCTTCAGACACTGCACACCAGCTCCCAGCCATAATGTAGGCCTTTGTAAATTTTAAGGATTACACCTTTATTAGATTTACTTTGGTCAATAAAAATGATCAATATTGGATCAGTAAGATCAGTTTCCTTTCTAATGTTAGTTTCCAAATGATTAAGTACATGGAGAAATCTGTGGAAATCAGTTCTTTCAAGGTCGGTCTTCCTTTAACCTCTCAAAGTTTTTAAATTGTCCCTTTTCTGTGAGAGTAGAATGTTGTTACCCCTTTCAAAATCCATGATTTAAAACCCTACTCTATTGTGTTAGGCCAAAAGTCAGGATCATAGGCACACCATTGAAATATCTGTAATTTATATATTTTGTACCCTTCTCTCATGATATTCAAGATTTTTAATAACTTGAATCAATAGGTTCTGTATCCGAAACATATGTAACTGTCAGTGGTGTCGCGTCAATATTGGTAGTCTCCATTTGTAAAGCCCTGCCTAACCAACCTGAGTATTCATGGCACGTCACTGTTGAGCTCCAATGTTAGACCACCGCCAATTACATCACTATTGAGTATTGCTAAGCATTCATCACATACACAAAACAAAAATAGCTCTGTTTCTTATGAACGGTTAAATATGGGCGAACCCAAGATGAGCACGGTCGGCGATCAAGGTTAAAAATCCGATCAATATCTAAGTTATGACCTGCTGCATTTGAGTCCTGGAAGTAAAACTGGAATTGCTTCTCAGAAAGGGTTAGAAAACGTGTGGCCCACGTAGCATGCAGGTAGCTCAAGGTCAGTGCTGTTTCACCATCATAGGTGAGATGAGAAATTGTACAGATCAGGGGTGTCAAACATAAGGCCCGTAGGCCAACGGTTATCAAGGTACTATTTTACGGGAAAAGTGTGCTTTTGTGGTCCCTGAAGTAAAATGGGTTTGACACCCCTGGTATTTACCATACCCCGCTCCGTTTTCAATTGTCCATTCTTCTGTATTTTGTCTTAGGCATTTCCACTTACTGACAAACTACATTATGGTGAATGGCAGCCAGTGTTTTGATATTGTCTATAAAACTACCATAAAACATAACGCTGCCACCAGGTTATTAAAGCAAGAACTCAAGAAAACTGAGCTGGGCTGATCGGACGAGGCATCAGGTTGCCTCATACGTTCTTAATTTTGAGCTGAGAGGACGAAATGAGAAAGTGGACAGTGGTTACTTCAGGTGACATTTTCTTCCAGTCATTAGAAACTCATTGAGTAGCCATGATAAACTTTAAGAGTACTGAGGTGTATCACTATCTACAGTACAGTAGGAAAGCAGTGTGCTGTCATCCACTACTACAACTAGCTGTTCCTGAAGCTTCAATATTGTGAAAGGTTTGAATGTCATATGAAATATACCAAGATGAAATCCTTTCAAATTTCAAATTCAAATTCTTTATTACACACTATGAGCTTACAGTGAGACATGGACAACACTGCACTCACTCATCTTATACATCAGAGATTATGCTGCTTTAAGGGTTACACAGTGCTGCACAAATCCACAGGTAGTATGCTGATCCACAACAGTCCTGTCTCTCTTCTTTATGTTCAAAAAGTTGCTGTTTCAACTGCCTTCTCCTTGTTATCCAGTTGTTATGAGAGCCTCGCAGGAAGCATGTCAGTCTACACATGACTAGCCGCAGTTAGCCACCGAAGATTAAAGCAGCGACACATGGCGAGAGGCGATTAGCCACAAGAGCACCAAGAGACAAAGTTAGGCACGGCTAGCTATGGGACACTGGACCAGCAACCCACACTGCCAGCCACGGCTAGACATGGTGCACCAATCCACACACAGCCAACTGGCACGCCACGGAGCGTTGATCCACATGAGCGATGTTGAAAACTCCTAATTTAGAGAAAGATTGTCAATCCCGTTCACCGTACAGAATGAACTAATCCTCCGAGCAATGACACGACACTACAGTGGTCCCACCCACTGGAAGTTGTCAGACAAAATTATGCAATATGTTGACGCAATGGTCAATAAATTGTGAAAAGTCAGAGATGCTTATATTCATACAGAAGAATCTGTCGCTTGTTATGGATGTGTAGAATTGTCTTGACTTGAAATGGATTCTGCAATTTTATGTGTACAATAGTCTGTGCATAGCTGAGCTTTTTAGTTAACATTCATATTTAGAAAAGTATTTAGTTTCAAGTTCTGAAAAAAAAAATTATTTCATGAAGTTACCACAAGAGTCACCTGCAGCCCACTAATTCAGATTTATTTATTTAGGTGTGAGAAATATTTTTTATTGTGATTTAATGTTGTCAGTATTAATACTGCTTCAGAAGCATAGGTGAATTCTATTGGCATCGACAATGGGAAAAATTACATTTCAGAAATATTGTTATATCAGATATTTCCACGTATTCAATATTGTGCTTCCCCCTTTTAATACAATCAACCTGTTTGACATGTTTACTCTGTCACCAAA
>OMNM01024978.1:1093-12214 GCA_900302745.1 Parablennius parvicornis | reverse complement strand
CACACGCCTTATTCACTTTTTAACCTACTAAAGTTGACAGGGTAATGCCTTTTATGGGGCAGCTAACACAAACAATTCACAGGCCATAAGTCTTTGTCTCAATGGTTTTTGTTGGACCATAAATTATAGACTAGAGTCCCCAAGAGACCTTTTTCATTTTGCCAAGAATATAGTGGAGACATATCAACAAGGTTGTTGGTGTCAAAGGTAATTTCAGTGTGAGGAAGCCACAGTCCACTCCATTTATCACACGCTGTGTTATCAATACATAAAAGCAGCTTTGTATTTATATTAGTTGGTCATATTTAACATTACAAATAGCAAAGCTTGTTCTCAATAGGTGGCCTTGGAATGACTTTTCTGAGACTTAGATGGATTACAAGGCAGTGCATATAATTTACAAGGTTACCCATAAAAGATTTACATAATTTATAGTGGGGGTGTCAAACTTTTGGCCTCAAAGCTGAAAAAGGTTTAAGCAAGTTTAGGTGATGACCTTGTGAAAATAAAAAAAGAAGACATTAGTTGCAGTTTGTTAATAGAAAATTGTGACAAAATTATACAGACAAAACAGTGACCAGACGAAGATGAAAACTTGTATAAAAGTGTTAAAATGAAGCCTGAGGTTTAATTGCACATCATTTGTTGCATTTGCTGTTAGTAAAACAAATGCAGTTGTATTTTTAAAATAAATGATGCAGTATCTTTGTGGTAAAAATGTACAATATGTTGCTTTGGAATTTATAAATGATTTTTGCACCCAACAATGCAGTTACCGTATTTTCTGGACTATAAGTCTTACTTTTTGTAGTTGTTTGATTGGTCGTGTTATTCAGAAGCTTCTTATATATGAAAATATATACGGTTACACACCACCTGGGATCACTAGATGTCACCGAATGACGACAGACTGCTGGTACAATACCAAAAAAAAATAAGTTTTATATCGTAACAGTGCAAGCACAATGTCACAAATGACAAAATGCATGAAAATTGTAAAACGGAAGCACAATTTCAGAAAGAGTTCCGTGTGTTTGAGAAACTTACGAGGTACAGGCACAAAGCTTAGAAACTGTTAATCATAAGAAAAAATGAGCAAAAAGAAGAGCAGTCAGAGCTGTATGTACAAACTCATAGAAGGTTCTGGAATAGAAGCTGCTGGCTGAGGCTAACTGGTAGCTCCATTATATCTGGACAAGAAAAATAGAAAGTTTTTGTACTTTTCCCCTTCTTCATGATGCATTTTTTGACAAATATGATCTAAACTCATGTGTTTGGAAAATATAGTAATCAACATTTTTTTCAAGCTTTTATTCCACCATCACCTTCCTCGATGGGGAGTCGTCCCACTTGCCCATTTCTTTCACACATGTCGAATACCTGTGAGAGTAGAGCTGTTGTGCGTTATTAGCCCCTCTCTCTCTGTCACAAGCAGCTGGCTAGTAAATGAAAGCCCCGTCAGTGTGGACTGAGCACTGCTGGAAGAATAACAGAGAAATTGCTGCTTTAGCAGCACACTGGGACTTATTAAGAACGAGAAGGTGTGTCATTCACTGCAGTGGAGGCCTAACAGCCCACATCAAGCTCTCTCTTGCACATACACTCGCACTTGCATAAAACACAGAGGTGTGTATATGCAACTCCACATCTCCTGCTGTTTTTATAAGTCTGCCAAGGCAGTTTAGAACTCAGGCTCACTTTATTTCAATCAGTTCTGGACAGGTATGCTGAGCACTGGAGGCTCCCGCTGCTTCGGGCCAGAAAGACGCTTCTATTGAGTTAAGTTTGACTGGCAGGTGGTTGTGTTGAGTCTTCTGGGTAAATGGAGGAAGTTAGTTGGTTCCTCATCTCCTGGCATCAAAGGTCTCTTTGCAACAGATCAGTCAGCCTAACAGCAGGAATGTAGCTCCAAGGCAGAGCAATCCAACATGCTCCCATGTAAAAAGGCCCTGCAGTGGAGGAGGGAGTCATAACTACGAGCAGTGACAGTGGGAAGTGTTGGTGAGTCACATCCTCATCGTTCTCCTAACCAAGCTTTAAAGGCACCTCAAGATACTTAAAGGTTCCATATTGTGCAGTTTGGTTTTTTTTTCAATTTCTCATTGGTGTCAGAGGTCCAACAACGTTGTATTCAAAGTGTATTTCCAGCCTTGGTTCTGAATTTCAGTCTAAAAGTCCCTCTAATGAGCTCTACTGAGAACAGGCTGTTCCTGTGTCTATACCTTTATATGTTACCGAGCTGTGTCTATCCATGCCTTGGCCCTGCCCCTCAATGTTGTCAGACTGAGTGCATTTCTACCCAATTAGATTTCTTGAGGGAGTCTCTATTACTTTTTTCTGTTTGTTTATTTCGTACAGCTGTGTATTAACTCTTGTTCTTTAATATACGCAAGTTTCTACAGAGGTTGAGTTTTGAGCTGGTTCTCATTAACATGGGTGGATTTTATGCTGTGTTGCGACTTGCACTACTGTTGGATTTATTGCTGCGGTTGGTAGAAACACTGTTTTTCAACCGTACCTGTTTGAAGTTTAGAATCTAAAAATAGTGTAAATTACTAAAAGTAGCAAAATAGGACAAAGCTGATTTAAACAGTTAAAACCATTAAAGCATCTGTAACTTCTAAAATGGCTCAACATTTAAAAACTGTAATGATATGTCAACATTTATCAAGTTTGTTAAATTATGTAAATTTCTTGTAAATTTGCAGAAGCCACAGTTTCAGTAAATATATTTTGCAGCTCTGACTAAATTTTATTTGAGGGAGCAGTAAACGCTTCTTTATTTCAGTTGTTTACAGACCTGTCATAAACCTATTTTTCCAGGTTTATTTATACAATTATTCATTGCCTGACTTTTCAGGAAATCAAATAAGCATGAGTACAAATATCACACAAGAATCTTTCCTAAATCCCATGCTCGTGGACACATTTAGATTTTAAACTCATTTTAGACTGAACATGGCTTGTGCCTTTGGAGCGTTGAAATGCAAAAGAAGCATTCCTGACTACATATTTCAACATTTTTTAAATCGTATTCTAAACAGAGCCTGGTCACTATTATGCTCCGTAAGCTATAAAATGACACACAGTCTTTTGCTTTCTCAGACGGCCGCCTTAAGGGAAAGTCTCAGAGGGCTCTTAAACATTTCTGCCTGGTTGTGTAAGACTGTGTGGCCCATAACAAAAGATGCCTCAGGCTTAATGTTTTGGAAAAAGGGAGTAAAAAAAATCTTTATGGAACTGACTACGGCTGCCTTGAGATGAAGGTCACTGATAATTAATAGTCCTGTGCTGCAGCTCTTTTTATCCTGTAACTATGGATGCTCCGTACTCTGGTTCTGGTTCTGGTTGTGGTTCAAGCCTGTAGCAGCTTTAGGAATTAGCGATAAGAGCAGGCTCAGCAGAGTGATTAACCCCTGTAGGATTGCTGATGAATAACATGGGAACATTATGAGACAGAAGTCAACTGGAGGTCCTCCACCACAGTCAGAGGGCAGATCCGTACCTGTGAGGCTGGTTACACATCGACCTCCGCTGTCTCTCTGGGCCTGCCGGTTTTCAGGGACAGACAGTGATTGAGATCCACTCCTTCTCCTACGGATGCAGTGTGTTTGATCTCTATCGCTTTGATCTTAAAGAGATTCTTCAGTGTCGTCCTTCTGACATACCAAAGAAAAAGCAGAGATCTTTGAGGTCCTCAGATGTGACTGTGAACCCTAAAAGAACCTCCGAGTTCAGTGTATCCTCTTACAATGTGATAGCACAATGACTGAAACCAGTGACTGGCACTTCATAACAATGTCTACTTTTCCTTTCAGGTTGCAACACAGTCCTGAGATGGATCTCTTAAGTAAAGTGGTCCATAAAAAAGGAGGACCAAAGCTACTTTTGCTTTCCAGTCATTCATTCAATCTGTCCATTTTAAGGTTTAAAGTGAACCATATACAGGATGACTAAGTTAAGAGATCAGATGTTTGAGTGAAATAAACTGGGAAGGAGGGAGATCACTGAGGCTGCACGTTGTTGAATATTTGAAGAGAACTTCCTCTGAAAAGTCCAGATTCATCCCTGGAGAAGAAATGACTGAAACTTTGAGCAAGTTTTAAAAGTGAAAGACTTTTTATTGGATTGTCTGAGAGGTGCTATATTGAGATGGACTGATGGATGGATTGATGGATGGATGGATGGATGAAAAACATTAGTTTGATTGTTCTTTGACATATCCAAAATGATCCTTCAGGTTTCTGTTTATATGTTTAACATTTATTTAAGCAGATGATTCATTAAGAACTGATTCTCATTTACACTGATGACCTGGCAAAAAAAGTAGAGAGTGAAATTTACCAAAAATTTAATATTCATTTTCCCACGTCACAAAATGTGACTGAGCATGGATTATTACATATGGCCTGATTTATTAAGAGCTTGTATAAAGCATGTTTTATTGGCATGCTCACACAAGTCAATTCATTTCATGTGCATGTTCCTGGTCATTGACTAAAAATAAGACAATGAGAAACATCAAATGCACATAAGATTATTACAAATTAGGTGTATGCAAGCGCCGAACTCCCACAAGAATAAGAAAAACTCACAAAGTCAAATGTGTGAGGAAAAAGAAGAGATCCAGAAGAGTTGCAGAAAAGATTGCAATAACTAACAAGAGGAACACAAAAAAACATATTTTGATTAAATTTGCAAATAAAAGTCATGGGGGCGCAGTTGAGCTACATCTAAAAGCTGAGTTGGTTTTCCCCTCATGGGTGCAGTCATATACATGTTCAGATGTTACAAATCACCTTGGAAATCTTTTATCAAAAACTATCCAACTAAAATTACTAATATTTCACACAATCAGATAAACAGGCCTGATATTTCATCTCCATGAAGCACAGTTTCATGGGTTGTGTTGTTCGTTTTTCTCACACAAACCTTCAGTAGACCAGTCTCACACATTAATTCTGGATATCAATCAATCCATCAGTACAGATTGTGCACAAAACGGCTTCATGGCGTTATTAATTAATTAATGGTGGAGAGGCGGAGCTAATGCTTTAAGCGCCTGAGATGCTACATTGGGATTCTGTAATTGACGCTCTGCCTGTTGGTCTGAAGTGTCCTTATTTCCAGTTATAGATCGTGTTCTTTTACTAACATTCAAAACTTGAGGTTACTGTTAAACTCAGACACATGTTTCTAAAGATCCATACATATACCTCCCTTCAGCAGTCAGAAACAGTTCTTTTTTAATACCTGACCAACAAAGAAAGTTACCCCATTTATTGTCCACTAACCAATAACTTTGTGACACCAACACACTGTGCACCACACATAAACAAACAGCCACATAATAATTATTAAGGCAGGTTAATGCTCATATGTGTGTGGACTACTGAGCATCATGTCACAGAAATGAGTTTCTCTTCCTTCTGTCTTTTCTCACAAAACTGATACTGGTGCTAAAAAATCCACATCTTCCACTAATTGTCTCTTCCAATGCCTTTAGAGAAAAAACAAACAGTCGATTTCACCGTGCGAGCCACACAATTTAAAGATTGTCACTAGAAGTGAACCACACTGCACAACAGTGTGGAAAAACAGGCCACACAGCGGCGGTCAGTGTGTGTGACGTTATGCTTGTACAGTGGGAAATTCATGGCTAAAGAATCCAGGATCAGGCCATGGGAGGCTGGCACCCGTCTGCTCCGCTGGCCATTCACAACAACACGCTCCAATACGGCGTCTGTCAAAATATTAGTGCGAGCTTTTCTCAAACGGCTCAGACAGACCCAGAGTAAAAGCTCGGCAAAACAATATAGCACCTCCCAACCAGATCTGCACTGCAGGACATCAATCACAAACCAACACCTGGGGGAAGGGTTTGCAGAATAAATTTTCTGTGTGACAATCCATTTACTTTTTGGGAACATTTGAAGTAACACCAGCCAAGCTGACTAATAGACAATATTTCATTTTTTTTTTTTTTTTTAGAAGTGAAAGTCATAGTGTTTTAAGCCAAACCCATTACTAAAGTAAATTTCGCCAACGCTCCAGAAGCCTTAGCAAGGAAATTACAATAAATAACGGACGTTAGAAAAAACATACTAGATTAGCTATTTTACTCTAAATATCCCATTTTTAAATGTTCTCATAAAGAATATGCAATGTGATAACATAAATATAATATCAGCTCTAGTCTATCTAGTCTAGTCTATATTAGTAAGTGGCAGGTCCAGAATGGGGTTCATCCCCACTTCACCTCCCCAATTACCCATCTGTCGTCAACTCTGCCATCATGGGCATCAAGCCTCGGCTGATATTCAGAGCATGAATCAGACCTTCAGTGCGTCTCCATCTAAATGACTTCCTCAGGTCACAGGTCAACGTCCCATCACTCACTAAACTCTGCTCGATTAGCTAGTTAGGTCAAGGTCCCGGGATGGTTATTTACTTCAAGGGATCCTCAGGTGAAATAAGATTTTTCTTGGTTTTCATAATGATCATTCAGGTGAATGTAAATGACGTTATCAGAACAGGTTTTGAAAAAATGGGACTCAGCATCCTTCCCCTTCTTCCTGACTCGATTTTTCTCGCGTGAATAACTTTTCATGTGAACTTTAACTGCGTTTGAACGTGACCTGAAAGGCTCCCGATGACACATTTGTGTCAGGAAGCAGGTCTGCTCATTGAATACTATTCAGAAACACAAAGGCAAGACAGAAGGCAATATTTACATCAACGGCAACATTAAAAGGCTGCAACAATGTAGCCTCCATAGTGCAGCGTGTGTCAACAAAACAACGCCGCAGCCCGTCAGAAAGCCAAGTTAATTTGTCCCCATAGAATCTGGCGGGGTGGGAAGAAAGAGCCAGCGATTGTGTTTTGTTTTTGTATCAGCTTCACAAACAGTGGCACTAACAAAGTGTCCTTTCTGTGCCGTTTCCTTCCACTCTGATTGGACTAATTGGGACCTGTTGACAGCGAATCCCATCCGTGCAGGAACGGGCCAATCACATCTCGGCGTCTGTCATCCCCGGCACACACGGCTTCCACCCCCATTTATAAAGGCTTTTGTCTCTGTGACCTCGTCGACCTTTAACATTTTTTAATATGGAAAGCCTGATTAAATCTCCCAAAACAGGACGTGAAACATTTCGGGAAGGGGAGTTTTCAGGCCGTCTCTCAGGATCTGAAGAGTTTTCAGAAGAGTGGAAGTTTTTTTTTTTTTTTTAAATGTATTTGTTCCCGACAGGTCAAAACATAGACACAATACAGATACATACAAAAAACTAAATTTATAAACACTGATATGAATTTATCCAGACAGAGAAAACACTTGAACATGTTAATCATTGACAATAATACTATATAACAAAGTCATAATGTACAAATGGAAAATGATCAGCAAATAAATGAAAAGATAACAAAAACGTGGTGAACAAATGTATTGTTGTAAGTCAGTAATAGTCAGGATTTCTTTTAAAATTCATTTCAGGTATATGTCACACATGTACAATCACAAACCGAAACCAATATCCATATCGTCCATACATACACACATACATATCCATATATATGCACCCTTTGATAATACTACAAATACATAAATTATAGCTTATGGACATATTCAGAGAAAATAGATAATCTGTATTTAGGTATACCCACACACTTATAAACCCACATACAAACACACACATACCTCATGTATTTAATCAATCATACCTGAAAAGGTGTAGGAAGAAGCAAACCTGTCCCCTTATACAATATTCAATAACTGTATTGTATAATTATCTTTCTGGATAATTATGACATGAGACTATTGAATATTGGGTAGGTGGTAGAATTATATACTCTATGTTTTCACTTCCTACCAATTTTCAGACATGTTGAATTAGATGTATGTGATTGGGATTCCATTCTGGGCCGGCCGGATTCCGTATCGAGTCTGAATCCAGACACATTGCTATTAATCATTAATCATTAATATAGGTCAAGGAAGCATATGGGGTCTTCAATATGCTGCTTACACTGATTTAATGTAGACAATCTTGAAGTGGAAGTATTCCTATGACAAATCTGTCTTACAGCTCAATATTTTAGGTTATAAATATGGACGACCTCCTTGGAAGATTATTTGGGTTTCTGGCCAACTGTATTTCAATCACTTAAAATATAAAATGTAATTGTTCCACTATGTTAAATGAAAACTGGGAGTTCATCCCTGAAACACATCTGAGACATGATGAAGTCCTTGACGTACACACGAATGACGTAAAAGCACGTCCTCTGGAACTTTTCATACCAGTGGGACTCAAACTAAAGCTGGAAGAAGTGCACTATGAAGGAAACACACACATCCTCACTGCCTTCGTATTTTGTTTCCTTTGCTTTGAAGATGTGCAAAGTGACAAGGCACAACAGCACCTTTGCTCCAGCAGCCTGTCTGAGACAAACGACCAGAGGAAGAGCGAGGCCGGGGCCAGCTGAGGAAGCCACCGGCCTCCGTCCACAGCCTCTGCGAGCAACTTATCTGTCAGCACCACTACGAGCCTCTCGTATCTCGGCCAGCACCTGTCTGTGGCGTCCAGGGCTGCGGCCTCCACCTATCCAGACTCAGAAGCCGAGCAGAGGCCTGGAGATCTTCATTCATCTGGGATGATCGACAGAGAAGAAAAGGCAGCTGTGATGAGAGAGAGAAAGAGAGGAGTGTGTACCCGTGTCCCCTTTTGTGCTTTTAACTACCACCCCTCTTGTCTTCCATGACCATGTCCACACAATAGAGTCTTAACAGAAGCTGTCAGCAGACAACACTAGTGTGACCACTCCGGGCACCGGGGGTGAGCCTGGATCACATTAGCTCTCTGTTTGTATGGTCCTGAAAGCCAGCTAGCTACAGTTAAAGCACGTTTTTGTAGCGTTTTCTAAAGAAGCCAATGGCACCTTTCAGGTCCGTGTTTACCGACACTGAATCTCAAAGAAGCGGTCCGTCACGTCAGTGAAGAAAGTGGGAGACTTAGGAAAAGAAACACACACACACAAAAAACAAAACAAAAAAAAACACAAAACAACATGAGGTAAGGTGTCCAACGGGGGCTTCCACCTTCCACCTTGCACCTGAGGTTTGATCAATATAGTCAAGTGATGACATGTCAATTTGCACGAGGAGAAAAGAGACGGCGAGGCTGTGAAAGGCGGTGCTGAGAGATCTCTGCAGGTGGATTGTCCCGGCGGCAGATACAGTGTATCAACGTACCGCTTTTAAGTGTGTGTTTATTTCTCCGCTGCCACTCAGCCTGTATTTTCTTACATTTAGAGCTCTATTTGATCAGTGCTTATGAAACCGATCCTCCCTGCTGTTCCCATTGTGCTTCCGCCTTTGTCGTGAAGCTGTGTTTGTGAGTTATTGCACGGTACACACAGCCACGAGCCAGCTGCAGCCATTATTTGTGGTTTGATACATGTAATTAAGGCACAAAGACACTTAAGACCTTTAAGCTTTGGGAACTAAAAGGACGGGATGGCGTGAGCAGATAAGGTTGATTCAGCTCTTGATTATAACTGTTGCTAAACACTATTTATGCAGGTGTGTGAGCAGAAAAGGATCAGAAAAACAAACATATACAGATATTAGAAAATAGAGACCACCTTGGTTACACCTTAAAGGCTTGGAATCTAATTATTTCTCGAAACAATCGAGAAAGTAGCAGTAATTCCTGAGAAAAACAAAACAGGCATTTCATATTATTTCATTATAGATGGCTACAGGCATCATAAAGCCACATGTAGCCATTTATCTCTGATTGACAGGCTGTCAAGCTGTCAATGGGAAATCCTAGGAATTGAAAATGAAAATGACAGTTTTTATTGGCTTTGTTACATCTAAAATGGTCAAAATGTTCATGTCTATTGGCCATTTTTACATTATTGGTTGTGTTTAGTACCTTGGTTAGCAGAGCTAGCCATGGCTACCCCACAAAACGCATTTCCAACAAAGATGGTTAATGAAACAACTTTTTATTTTCTAATGTTTTCTTTTACTAACTTGGAATTCAGGGAAAAATTATCAGGATGCCAATACAAAGCCTGGGAAATCTAATAATGTCTGTGTAGAAGAAAATGCTTTTCATGAATTGATAATCCTAATTGAGCATGGGAAGAGCTCCAAAGTAATAATAATAAAAAAAAAAAAACAGGTTGGAAAACATAATCTGAGGCTCTCAATTCCATGTTTCTGCTCCCTCTGGCCATTAGATGGCAGTAATGCATAGCCGAGCCTCTTGAGCTCCTGGAATAAGACCTGTTATTTTATGCTTTCTTGGAAAGACAGAGAAAGGTTTTGGTTTGACCATTTATGTGTTTGAAGCCGAGGGTGAGTCAGCACACCTCAGTTTGGGTCCAGTTAAGGAACAAATAACAGGAAATTCGTAATAGCCACTGACAGCTCCTGCACAGTAAATGTGAATGTGCACGCTTTAAACAAAACTTTTTGTTGTTTTGGTAAGAATTTATAAGGGAACACATAAACATGAATCACGTGCATGCCCATGGGATGCAAACCGCATGCATAAACAGTTTACATTTCATGTCTCTTCCCCGGATATTCAGGACGTAGATGCAAGATGAAGTGAAAAATCCCCACATACACAATTTAAGGATGTTTTAGCCATCATGCCTGTTCATTCCTGGAAGTACATCTTCACTCTTTACCTGTGCAATGCAGACAAAAAGAAAAAAAAATCAAAAGAAGCCTGAATGCTTTTGCCTCTTTGTTGAAGGGTTTACTGTAAGCGTAGGATCACGTCTCGGATTGCAAAGGGACAGGCCACCAATAAACAAACAAGCAAGTCTGCAGAGACGCGTTTGACAGAGGGAATAACTCACTGTGGTAGCAGACTGCAGAGCCTTATTGTGGTCTGGCTTTTATCTAGAAGACAACACAGATCCGCATCAGAGGGCCTTTTGGTCTGCAGCACACACACACACACACACACACACACACACACACACACACACACACACACACACACACACACACACACACACAAACACACTGGATCAAACCAGTCTTATCTGGAGGCGCTGCTCAGTCGTGTCTCGGCTTCCTGTAGTTCACTTCTCACT
>OMNM01024965.1:1372-22370 GCA_900302745.1 Parablennius parvicornis | reverse complement strand
AAAGGAAATAACATAATTTACTTAAGGTTGCTTTTTGTTTTTACTCTTTTCTATAAACCATTCAGTGTTTTGGTACCTAAATGCTGTTAAAATAACTGCATTAAATAATATTTAGCATTCCCTCAGTTTATGGCAGTTGATATTTTTATTTTTCCCATTCGAAATAAGTCAAAAGTATTATTTCAATTGTTTGATAGTTTTTTCATGTTTTGTCATTTTTATTTTACTTATGTATATTTTATGTTCATGTTTCACTGTTCATGTGAAAACGAAAGTTACGTATGTAACAACAGTTCTATGAATCCCGGATAACCACCAGAGGCAGTGCTTTAGCACTGAATATCTACGTCTCACGTACACACTGCTTGAGCACCTATACCATCAAAGTCACCTGTGACCCCCGAGTGACCACCCGAAGTCTATAAGTTCCGGCGTCACCAGTGGATCTTTTCCTCAGGAGTCTTCTCGCGAAACCATAGTGATTCTGGGTGACTGAATGCTCTGGCTGTCATCCGGGATTCATAGAACCATAGTTACGTATGTAACGTTTGTTCTATTTCATCCTTACTGATTGCCAGAGGCGGTGCTTTAGCACTAGATGTGCAATGTCAACAGTGTCATGAGGAATCCGGATACCCATCTCACACAGTCGATGCTGAAGGAGTGACGGCCAGGACCGCTCCCAGAGAAGGAGGCGTCGCCATGTTCAGGTTGTAGAATCTGGTAAAGGTGCTGGGTGAGGTCCACTAGGCTGCAGCACAAACCGCCTCAATGGGCACTCCTCTCAGCGAAGCCCATGAGGAAGATTTACTCCTCGGTGAGTGACATCTCACCCTGGATCTTGGAGAGAGAGCACTGGCTGTGTAGGCATGCGTAATGGCATCCACCACCCAGTGGGATTGCCTCTGTTTTGACAGGGCCCTGCCCTGCCTTGGGCCACCGTAGCAGACAAACAGCTGCTTGCATCGGCGTATGCTTGATGTAGCTTTAATGTTGGTCTCTAGGGCCCAAACTGGGCATAGCAGTTCCGGCACCCCTTCTGTTGATAATTCGAGGCATGCCAACCGGATCCTCTGGTTCACGTACGAGGGCGACATCATCTCTTTGGAGAAAAACCACGTTTGGCCACAACGTGACCCCACTCCCCTCAGGGTGCCTTAAGGCCCCTTTTAAAAAGTGGGTCAGCAACCGGTGGGAGCCTATCATAGCCAAATCCACCTGGGCATTTCTGCTGGAAATAGCGGCGACAAAGACGACAAAGTGTGGACTGTGAGCGGCCAATATCCAGAAGAGACTGGAGAAAATCAAGGATTGCAGTCACTGGACAGTGGACTGGGTCCAGCCGCCTTACCACACATCAGACAGAGAACCTCTTGAACTTGTTCTCAAACTGAATTTGGGTGGATGGTGCCAACGCATTCAGGATGGTGGCTCTTACAGCATCGTTACAGTCGTTCAGCAACGGGTCAGCCCCTGCAGTGGCCAGGCCTACAGCTGGAGATGCCCAGGGTCTGGGTGCCAGATCTGACCCACCAATTGAGAGAGGAGCTCCCTCCTGTTGTGGAGGCACCATGGCCGATGGTGACAGAGCCTACACAGCAGGGGAAACCAGGTCCTCCCCGGCCACCGAGGAGCCCCCAACAGCAGGCTATGGACCTACTCGGAGACCCTGTCCAATGTTGGCATGATCAAGGGCAGGGGGGGGAACGTGTAGAGCAGCCCTCGTGGCCAGTCGTGTGCCAGGGCATCTTGCCCAAGGGCGCTGGAGGTCTCCATCCAAGAGAACCAGAGGGGGCAGTGGGTTGACTCCTCTGAGGCGAAGAGGTCTACCTCTGTCTTCAGGAAAAGTTCCCAGAGATGTTCCACCACCAACTTCATTGGTGTCTCCATTCGCCGGGCGGGGGTCCCCGTCGAGACAGTAAATCTGCCCCCTGGTTCCGTTCCCCTGGCACATGCATTGCTCTCAGGCTGGCCTGCCGGGGAACCGCCCAGCCTAGAAGACACTCCGTCATCAGTTATTGCAGTGACCTGGTGCCGCCCTGGTGGTTCATTTGTGCCACTGCCGACATATTATCTGACTGCACAAGGACGTGCTTTCCTTCTATGAAGGGCATAAAGATTTCCAGGGCGAGGTGAGCCGCCTACACCTCTAGCACATTTATGTGCCTGGTGCTGTCCATGGACAACCACAGGGTCTGCACTGTCCGCTTCTGCCAGACGGTGCCCCAACCTGCCTGGCACGCGTCCACCATCCCCGTGTCTCTGCGAGACGGAATGACGCCCAGGGCCACCCTTTCTGCCAGAAACGACCTCTCTCCCCACGGGGTTAGAGATCGGGCATACCTCCGAGTAACCTCAACCTTCCGATGCCTATGTAACCTGGCATCCAGGTGGAGGCTGTTGATCCACATTTGGAAATGCCTAAGAGCCAACAGGCCCAGGGGGATGGCTTGTGATGCCGCTGTCAGTTTGCCTGCAAGGCGCAGAAACTGAACGTAAGGCATCCTGAAATGGGACCGGGAGGAGAGGATGTCCTCCACCCGTGTGGCTGCCAGGCTTGCCGTCATGGTGATGACATTCAGATCGATACCCAGATATGTAACCCTCTGGGAGGAATCCAGGCAGCTCTTCTTCATGTTCACCCTTAGCCCCAGGCAGGCCACATGTGTCAAAAGCCGGGCTGTGTCCTAGGCTGCCTGAGCGCGAGAGGGTGCACAGACAAGCCAGTCGCCGGGGGACGGTAAAACCTTCAGCCCGTCATCCTGCAGAGGAGCGAGGGCAGCAACCACACACCTGAGTGAATACCCGGGGAGAGAGAGACAGTCCAAAGGGCTGTTCCCTGAACTGATAGTCGCACCCCCAGAAGTCAAACCTCAGAAACTGCCTGTCGTGTAGTGCAATGGGCACATGGAAATTTGCATCCTGGAGGTCCACTAGCATGAACCACTCCCCCCTTGATTGCACGCTGGACCTCTCCTAGCCCCACCGGCCTTCGTGCCTGCACCAGCGTCGACATAAGACATAACTTTCTCTGGCCATTAGCGCGAAGGCCTGAAGCGAAGCATTGCTGAGATCCATCACCGACACATCAACCGATGCTTGTGACAGTGAGGCTTAGAGGGCCCGCATGAGGTGGGAGAGGGAGTTACCGATCCGCCCCATGCGGGCTGCAGCATTGTACACCTTCAACAGCAGGTCGTCCGTTATTCTGCATTGGGGTCAGGACACTTAGCGTCGGTCCTTAAGGACCTGTCCGAAGACACTATTAGGGATGCGATAGCCGGCTCTATAGCTGGAATTTGGCCCAACCCATACTTGGCGGCGTCCTGCATAGCTGCTAGGGCCCTGGCACCCGAGTTGGAGTGGGAGAGCCCCCTGGAGTCTCTAGCAGGCGTGAAGCTCACTGATGTAGTCCTCCGATGGAGGGACTGAAAAGATGCTTGGCGCCTGTTGTCGACTAAAGAGCGTACTAACAGGAGTGGGGTTTTCCTGTGGGACATCGAGCTGCAGTCGAGCTTGGGCCCACCGGATTATAGACCCCATAAGTGTGCGTGGGACTGAGGACACACTTCTCATTCCTCTGCCCTGAGGAATGAGAGAGCAACTCAGAGGCATGCGACAGGGAGTCCACCCCAAGATCTGCGAACTGGGTAGCTGACATGGCAATGGACATGGCGTCTTCATTGGCCAGAGTGCTCATCTCTGGAGGTGCTGGTGCAGTGGTTCCGGGTTGGAGAGCCTTCAGGAGGTCTTTCATGTGACCCAGCTCCGCCAACAATCGGTCAACCTTGGCTGCCAGCTTATTACTACCCCTTGAACCTTTGGCCCTTGATGCCGCCAGGGCGCCTTCGGCCGATCGTTTGACTGCCGGGACCGAGCAGGGAAGAAGCGGGTCGTCCAGGGGGGGGGTCAGCCCCTTCTCGGGCCTGCTCCACCCCTCTCAGCTTAGTCATGCGTACTGACCATGACATGTAGCCGCAGTTTATGCATGAGTCTTCTGACATTCCTGCCCTCAGATGGTCGATGCCCAGACAGGGTGGGCAAAGATCATGGCCATCCTCCAGCTCCAGAGGGGCCAGGCAATCCGCACAGGCGTGAGACATGGCGACAGTAGGGCACCGAGAGCGGGAGGGAGAACAATGCCTTCACCGGGAGGTACTGCGCCACGTGCTGACAGTTGGAGCGGGAGCACTGCTGCCTGCTGATCTAAGGGCCAACCAAGTTGTAAGCAGCTGATGCTGAGAAGAAAACCCCCAATACAGCCACGGGGCGTATCGTTAGTTTGAGTGTGAGCACTGCCACTAACAACGAGTTCGTCACCCTGGCTAAATGAAAAACAACAACCTGAGCTGCGAAAAAACTAGATGGGCTACAAGCGCTTCATTAGCGTGAGCGTGAGCACTGCTGCTAACTAAGCTCCACCGTGCTGTGAAATGAAAAGCAACAGTCGAAACTGTGAAACAAAACTGTCCGGGGCTGTAAATCGACTCGTTAGCTTGAGTGGAAGCACTGCCGCTAACTGCGGACAAAACAACGTAAAGCGACAGCCGAAGCTGTGAAGCACTGACTCGGGCTGCAATCGCTTCCGAGTTAAAACACTCCGAGTTAAAACACTGTACGCTGCTAACAGCGTACAGTGACCAACATAAAGCGACAGCCGAAGCCGAGAATACACTGACCGGGGGTGCAATAGCCAAGTTAGCTCGAGTGGAAACATTGCTGCTAAATACGGACACCAACATAAGCAGCAGCCGAAGCTGAGAACACCACAACCGAGACTGCAACAGCCCCGTTAGCTCAAGGGGAAACACCGCTGCTAACTGCGGACAACAACATAAGCTGCAGCATTCATCAGCGGCAGCCGAAGCCGGGAACACAACAACTCGGGCTGCTATAGGCCAAGTGAAAACAATGTTGCTAACTGCAGACAACAACAAAAAATGGTAGCCGAAGCTGTGAAAACACTGACCTGGGCTGCACTCGCCTCGTGAGCTCGAGTGAAGGCACTGCTGCTAACTAATATGGCTAACCCAGGGCCACGGTCAAGGTAACTCACAGAAAACCGTCCGGTTGTACGATACCGTATTATGGTGTCCTATCCAGCTCCTTAGAGGGCGAACACAGGCTCGCAGCTCCAACCATTAAGGTCACAGGGCTGCTGACACTCGGTCACTCGGGGGTCACAGGTGACTTTGTTGTTATAGGGGCTTGAGCAGTGTGTATGTGAGACGTAGATATTCATGGCTAAGCACCGCCTCGGGCGGTCAGTAAGGGTTGAAATAGAACTACCTCAAAAGCCTGGCGCAGTCTCGTTTTTATGTTGCAAGAGTTTGTTTTTTTTTATCACAGTGTTATTTACCTTATAGTATGTTTACATTATTTGAACATGTTGGCAAAATTTCACAAATGATTTAGAATAGAAAATGTTCAGAAAGGTTCTTTGGCTTGAATTCTTTTATTTTTTATTTTCTCAATGCTTTGTGCTGCGGTAGAGCTGGAAACATTGCTGTTTTAGCTGTGTTGCTGAAGAATTTCCCACCCAGGGATTAATAAAGCGATTCTGTGTTTTTAAAGATAGAACAAGTTTATTATGAGATGATGACGTCACTCTGACCCCCACATTGTCAAAACTGAACCAAAATAATTCCTACTGCTTTTTTTTTTCAACAATGTTTTTTTATTTGTTTTTTTTTACATAATAACATATTATGAACGTTCGAACACTCTACACATTACATGAACACATACACCCTCTCAGATTGCAAAAAGAAAGACGGAAAAAAGAGAATCAGAAACGTCACTCAATTAAAAGGCTTAAATTAGTCAATTTCCCCAAACAAGTATCATTGTCCACAGTCCTCTTCATCCCCAGATAATGTACATCCCTGCACAAAGTTCACACATGGTCTCCACACCTTCTCAAAAACGTCCTCTTTCCCTTTCAGTATATACTGTACGTTATTGGCTCCAATGGTAAAGCCGCCATCATTTGTTTTTCATCCAATGTACCTACTCAGTTCCCTTGTTTCTCTCCATTTTAATGCTATTGTTCTTTTTGCTGCAACAAGCTCATGTCAATAAACACTTGTTCACATATTGTATATCTTATATTTTCAGGGTATAGTCCTGTGTGAGGAAATCTCCAGTGGAACCTCTTTGGATATGATTTATTTTATTGTTTGTGTTATTGCAGCCCAAAAGTTTCTAATCTTCCTGCATTCCCAAACACAAAACCAGAGCGTATCTTTGTCTTTGTTACATTTGGTACATGTGTCTGGAATATTTGGGTTATATTTATTCAATTTTACAGGTGTCATGTATATTCGCATTAGCCACTTAACCTTAATCTAGAATTAATGGTTGGTTTATGAGCTTTTGTTCAAAGTAATTCCCATTTTTCCATGGACACATCCTTTCTTAAATCATTTTTCCTAGCATTCAACATTCCTAGTGAATTTTCGGATGATTTTGACATAATGAATTTGTATATTTCTGATATTGCCCCTTTTTTTTTTTTTTTTTTTTTTTTTGTTTTAACTAATCATTTCTTCCAGTTAAGATTTTAGTTGTTTGGTGCAAATATAGTTTTTTTTTTTTTTGCTCGAATTTGGAGATATTTAAAAGAATTTGCTTCCTGTTAATGTTGTATTCATGCCTAAGTGTATCATATGATATCATATATTCAAATTCTGATGAATACAAATCTTGAATTTTTGGAAGTCCTTTCATTGACCATTGTTTAAAAACTTTCTCCTCTCTTCCTGGTTTGAAATCCTGGTTTCCCCACATCGGTGTGAACTGTAACAATATAACAGGTTCTTGATATCCCTTTTTACTTTATACAACACTCTGACCATGTTCTTTACCATTGCATCATTTGTTTTTTTCATCAAATTAAATTCTGTATCTGAAAAAAAACAAAGACAAAAGTGGACGAAAGTTAACACTTTCTATTTCTGTCCACTGGGGGGCATTGTTTGAAATAAAATGATATCTTAAAGACCTTACTTGACATGCTGAGTAATACCACTCTATTTTTTGATACATTATGTCCCCCTCATTATAAGGTAGATGAAGAAATGGCAATCTAATCCTAAATCTTTTATTTTTCCATATAAAATTGAGAATAAGCTTTTTAAATTTGCTGAACCAGTCAACAGGAGGTGGCAGGCGGATGTTCTGATAAACATAGAGCACTTTTGGTAGCATATTCATTCTGTGGATATGGACCCGACTGATCAGAGACACGGGAGGAGACATCCATCTCTTTACATTATCTGTTACTTCTTTGGTTAGATTTTCATAGTTATTTTCAACAATCCCATTTAATTTTGCTGAAATTTGTATTCCTAGATATATACATTCCTTCATCGTTTTAAAATGGATGACTTTGGTTTGTTGATGACATATCCTGAGACGTGACCAAACACCTCAATCATTCTGAGTAGAGCAGAAATAGACTTTTTTAATTTTGAAAGATATACAATTACATCATCTGCGTACATTGAGATCCTATGTTCTATTTCTTTTACCACAATTCCTGTCAAAGATAAGTTTGAACATACAGCTATAGCAAAGGGTTCCATTGCCAATGTGAATAACAGTGTGCTTATTGGTGAGCCTTGTGGACATCCCCGTTTTTCCATTATTGGCTGAGAGACATTTTTGTTTGTCAAGATTTCAGCAGTTGGATTTAAATGTAGTAATTGTATCCATCTTTGGAACATATCTCTATTGACAAATTGAGTCAAAACATCAAAAAGATAGGGCCATTCAACCCTATCGAATGCCTTCTTAGCGTCAAGCAAGAGTAAGGCCTTATCTGAAGTGTTGTTAAGCCCAAGTATAATATTCAGAAACCTCTTTACATTATTTAGACCTTGGTGTCCTGATATAAAACCATTTTGATCTCTATGAAACACGGATGGGAGCGTGTCCTGCAGTCGTGTTGCTAATATCTTACACAGCACATTGAGATCAGAATTAAGCAAACTTATCGGTCTCATATTCTCACATTTATTACTTGGTTTTCCTGGTTTGGGTAACAGAATGATAAGTGAACCGGTTATAGTTTTAGGAAGGTTACCATTACTAAATGAGTCTTTGTACATTTCTAGTAATGGTTTTAATAGTTTTCATTGAAATGTTTTGTAAAAAATGATTGGGAATCCATCAGGTCCAGCTTTTTTGGCTGATCTCATATTGTCAATTGCCCTGCTCATTTCTTCTTCTGTAATTTCTGCATCTAACTGTTGTTTCACCTAATTAGTAACAGTAGGAATATTTATCCTGTCTAGAAATGCATTTCTGGAGTTTTGATCTGAGCGATCCTGAGAATCATAAAGTTTTTTATCATAATTTCTGAACTCCTTGTTTATTTCAATTGGGTCCAACATTGCTTCCCCTTTTGCTGTTTATAATGAATGCTATGCTTGTTTGCACCTGCAATTGTTTAATTTGCCATGATAAGATCTTTCTAGGTTTTTCTCCTTGTTCATAAAAAGATTGATTTAATCTCAAAATGTTTGAAGCTGCTCTATCTGCTGATTCTGTATTGTGCTTTTAGTAGTTACAATTATTTATCTATTAATAGGTTTCTATTTTGAATACTTGTTCCTCTAGCTTTTTTATTTTCTCCTCATTACTGGATGCTGTCTTGTTTTTTGTTTTTGTTATGATTTTGATGTGGTATATGCAATCATGATTCCCCTTAAACAGGCCTTAAATGCCTCCCATCTGATACCAGCTGTTGATTATGGGGTATTTAAAGTGAAATACTCATCTATTTCTTTTTCTACCTAAGCAAGAAATCCCTCATCATTCAACCATTTCTAATGTAGAAACCACCTTTGTTCCACTAACATATTGTTATGTGTATATATAATGTTACAGGGTGCATTGTCTGATAATAATATACTGTCATATATACTATTTTTCATGTTGGACAGGAGATCTGCTGATATAAGAAAATAATCTACTTGGGAGTATATATTAAATGTTTTTGAATGGCATGAGTAAATTATATCATCAGGTTTTAAATGTCTCCAAATATCTATCAAATGTAATTCCTTCATAAAATCAAAAATAGTCTTACAGCTTTTGTGATGAGTTTGGTCAGTCCAGTTGATTTATCTCGAGTAGAATCCATAACACAGTTCCAATCTCCCCCTATGATAAATTTTCCTTGGAGAGATGAGTGTGTGAGAAAAAAGTTTGTGAAAAATGAATTGTCATCTGTGTTGCGTTCATATACATTTATTAGATTGATAATTTCTTTTAGAAGGGATCCCTTTACAATCAACTATCTGGCCAATTTGTTTTTATCACATTTGAGACCTGGAGAGGTAGTGATTTATGAATTAATGTAATTACACCTAGAGCGTTGGATCTAAATGACGCTGCATACAGGAACCTCTGCCACCTCCTGCCAACCTTGATGTTTTCCTCTTCCAAGGAATGTGTCTTCTGCAGAAAAACTATTTTGGCTTCCAAATCTTTCACTTTGTTCATTATTTGTTTTATCTTTATATTTCCTTTTAAGCCTCTACAATTCCTAGAAATACATTAAAGTTCCAATTTCTGAGTCATTCACTCATGTGTATTGATATCCAATGTTTGAACATGTCTGAAATGGTGCACAAAGCAGAATACAAAACACAATAATAAAAAAAAACAATAAACCACACAAAAATCACAAAAAAATGTTTTCTCACTACTCCAGATCGTTTGTCCTTATCAAAACGTCGTTATATCTTACTCTGCTGGATCTTTTCGATGAAGCTTTGGACTTCTGCTGGCATGTTGAACCTGTAGACTTGCTCCTTGTATGTCAGTATCAGTTTAGCTGGAGGTATGATGCTGCTTCTCAATCCCATCTCCCAGAGTTGTTGCGTAACTTTTCAAACTTCTTCTGTTGTTTGTGCACCTCTGTGGCGATGTCCTCGTAGAATCTCACCCTTTTGTTCTTGTACAAAATATCCTTTTTCGATCTTGCAGCCCTGAGTACCATGTTCTTCTGCTTGTAGTTGAGGAAACACATAATTAGAGTTCCTGGAGGTTCCTCAGGCTTTCTCTTTGGTCCGATGTGGTGCGCTCGCTTAATAACCAAGGGGCTCTGTGATGTTTTCAGGTCATGTACATCTTTTATCCAGCTTTCCAGAAATCCACAGGTGTCCACGCCGTCCTCACCTTCTGGAACACCAAAACGTCTGAGGTTATTATGCCAGGATCTTGTTTCCAAATCCACCAGTTTTTCCTCCAAGGCATTATTCTTCTTCTCTAACCTTGACATGGTGGCCCCCATGGCAGCGTACTCATCTTTTATGTCTGAAATGCGTTTCTCCGTCTGATCCACGCCGTCAGATAGCTTTTTCTGCATTTCGTTCATGGCTGCCACAACCTCCTCTGCTTTGTTGGGAAACTTGGCCACAGCATCTTCTACCTTGTCACAGAGTTCAGTTTGCGTGTTTGCAAGTTTGTTTTCAATACTTGCAAACTCCTTTCGTATGGCACGCTGCAGTCTCTCCATGTTGTCGCTGCTTGTGGGGCTGCATTCACGTGCGGTAGCCTGCTTGCTAGCTGCGCTAGCCTCGGGAACGTTAGCTTCGGTGGTGCTCGCTTTGCCACTAATCACAGACAACTTAGTATGCGTTGTTGTCTTTGTTTTATCCTTAGTAGTTTTCCAGGTCCAGGCATCATAGGTCGATAGCGACCTCCGTTTCCATATTTCGGAGCGTTTTGTTGATTCAATTTAAGGCTTTAGCAGAGTTAGGTGCCGGAGCACTTCAGAGCATGACCGTTCGCTATGGTGACGTCATCGGAAGTCTACATTTCATACTTTGCTGGAGAGAAGAGTTTATTACAACCTCATATAAAATCAACAATAATGATAATAATAATATTAAAGCAAACATAGTTTTGGTATCCGAATAGTATCAGTATCGACAGATATCCAGATTCAGGTATTGGGATCGGAAGTCAAACAATGTAGATCGATGCTTCTCTAAAAAAATGGTGATTATGATTTTATTTTCAAAACATCTTGATATGAAATTCTGCCATATCGCCCACCCCTATGTTTAAAGTTGCCAACTGTCAATAAGTAAGTTGTTTTCACATATCAGAGAAGTAAAGTTTGTTTCTGTCATGGGGAGTATATAAACTGCTGCTCAGCAGCCACCTGCGACTCTACAGATTCTCTGTAGTGACTCCATGAAGCCCTCACAAAATAATATGATGTAAATAAACATTTTCAGCTTATTTTTCCACAGCTGAACATTTGGAAAGGGTGTGGAGGAGCAGCCTAGGCCTTGTGAGGAGGCTCACTCAGTGGTGAGTTACTCTACTAACACTGGAAGTCATGTAGTGGACACCATTATGACAACCTCCTGACCTAAGCTGCACCTCCACCCCTCGGAAATCAGGAACGGAAGGGAAGATGGATTTCAGCATCTTGAACATGTCACACTTAAGGCGTAAATATTAGTTTGATGTGGGACAACATTTCCAATCCAAACATGAGTAAGACAAGATTCTAAACTATGTAGTCATGTCCCTGGTAGTATTTAAAATTTGCTCGAGAAGGGATCATTTTTTGCTTTATGTTTTGAACTTTGCTTGAGAGGACGTTTAACTGTGGACACATCTGAAGCTTTTTGAACTGATGTCCAGCTGAAGACAATTTTGGACATTTGTTTCTACACACACATTCACAGTCTTGCCTGAAAGGCGCCTAAGTTCTGTTTTTTCTTTGTTCCTTTCTCTGGTCACACATGAGCTATGCTGCTCCACTCTGCCCCTGCAGGCCTTCATGGGTTTTACTCTAACACTGCCCCCACAGGTCACCAGGGGTATTACTGTGATTCATACGCATCTGTAAAGTATCTGAAATGGAAACAAACCACTATACACAGTTTGTGTATTTATTGTAGAGTATATTTGGACCTTAAATACAGTACAAGGCATACAGATGCAGCTTTCAGAGACCTGATTACCTCGTGCAGCTGGACGGTGGTACCTTGTACTCCTGAAGCACCTCCCTCAAAACATGCGAAGGACAAGGCCTCCTCCTTGTGTACTAAACACGAGATTTGAAAGCTCGTTTAAAAAAAAAAAAAAAGGTTCACTCTTGATAGAGGGCTGCACTACTCATGGTCCTAATGATATTTCTGTTCTGTCTCATGCGAAAACAGTTTATCTGTCAGCAATCACACAGAAATGGAATAAAACCCAGACAGAGACCTACTATCGGCAAATTAGGAGACTTTTTTCTTCTGTTTAACAATACAAAAATGTCTCTTGAATGAAACCATATCAAAATCAGCAGAAAATATATCATAATTATGGCGCTACACATTTAGTTGTTAACCCACAAATTATTTTGTAATACAGAATTTGTCCATGTGGGGTGAATAAAGTATTGTCTCGTGGTTTATTTATAATAGACAGACATGTCAGGTTTAACATACCTGAAGTAATTAAACGAAGATGTCTGACATACCTTCAACAACATCTCAATCCTAATAAAGTGAATCAGATGAATAATTCACTGGTTTCAGGACAAAAGATCTGTCAAAGCATTTTTCAACATGGTGACTGTGCCTTTATTAGATATTTATTGTTTTCACCTCTAAAAAGTGATACTTGTTTTGCATTCTGACATTTACTGTAAAGATTTTTACTATATAAAACACATGACTGGGTGATACGTGAGAAACAGCGTTTGAGATTGATATGCTTCGTGAATGAGGGGTTATGTAACGCTTTCAGCTGACAAGGAGCCTGCAAGCCTTTTGCACTTCACTGATCAATTAGATTTTCTCCTCTGAAGTCCCGGACAACATAAACCAAAGCAATAACTGAAGGAGGAGAATGGAAGAGAGAGCAGAAATCATGGAAAGTGTAAATGTAAAAATAATAGAAGGATGGAGGAAGAATAAAGGAAAGATATACCATTGACTGATTTTTTCAGCTCTTACAATTAGACATCTCCACAAAACCATCTGGTGGAAAATGGCACTAGTTAATGTTTGTTTCATAATATAGTAATTAGGGGTGGGACTTGATTAATAAAAGTAATCAAATTAATTGGGGGCTTTGTAACTAATTAATCGAAATTAATCACATTTTAAGTACATAATAATATTTGCCCTAAAAAGCAACACTTTTCATATCTAAATGGATTTTAGTGGATTAATGAATCAAATAATAAACACAGAGAAAAATACAGTAAACTCAAACAATTTTAATGTCATAGCTGTCCAAAATTAAACAAATCTAAGTAAAAATGCCATTTTAATTACATTATGTACTTTTCATAACAGTGTTGGCTTTAGGCCAATTCATATTCCATAAAAACAAGGACAAAATTCGGCACTTCGGGTCCTGCTGAACAAAATGACGTAATTTCCTTTGTCCAGCTCCTTTTGACCCAATAAATTTGGATCGACTGTGCAGACCGTCCTGGCCGAACCATGTGGGAGCCTGGGAAACCAGCATTGACATGTGCTGCGCATGTGTGTTCCACCTTGCTAATGACTATCAGTCATATTTTAATCATGTTTAGCATGTAATGTTGCCTCTGTATGAGACCGCAGCTCGGAAGGCGGTCGTCCGACATTTTAACAAGCACCGGAATGCATAAGTCAAAGTCGTCTGCTCCTCCAGTAAAATGGGACCAACATGGTGACTTATCGGAGCATGAACAGTCCTGGCTGACGTCACTGCCGAATTTTCTTCTTGTCCTTATGGCTTCTAAATGGGAGTATGCAGGGGCCTTCCGAGTCCTTCATTTTGGTAGCCTTTAGCCGAGCTCTGACGTCAGATATGCATCAGTGTAATCGGCGTACGAGAAAAAACGTGCATGACAAACAGTTCCACGCTGTTTATGAAGTAAACTGTTATTAATTATGTAAATGTCTTGTAATTAATTAATCGTAATTAATGCATATAAGTCCCACCCCCAATAAGAATATTGTAATATTAGTTAATAACTACAAATACATGGAAAGCCAGAGTCTCATGACTGGAGAAGTGTTTCCCTTACACACAACGCACCTGTGTGTGCAAAGCCACTGTTGATTGATTAATTAATTATTGTTCAAATCTTAACGCTGTAGAAACTACAGTTAAATTATCTGGTGCTATGGACTATTCATATCCAGCTCAGTTCACATGCTTGTGTGTGTAAAGTAAAGAGAGGACTCTGTTTTATCTTTTCAGAAACTGAAGTTATTTTGCTCGACACACTTCATATATTAACATAAGAATATACTCTTTATTATGTTATACGGTGAAGCACTTCATCTTATTACATGATGACTTATATTGTTATCATGAGAGGCATGTTTGAATGAGGAGCAGCAGTGTGAAGCTGTTCTTCAACACATGACCATCAGGTTGGCCTGGGACGAAAATCAACTCATCCAACAATAAATTAAAAGAACTCCAGAATTTCTCCCATCTCGATATATCGCCACATTACAATGAAGAAAACAAACATGCATGCAACTGGTTTGTTATGTTTTCCTTGTCTCCAAACAGGCTGAATGACAGGAGGGTTCACTCTGCACATCGGGCTCATTGGCCTCATCGGACTCAGCACTGGGGCCTTTGATTCACACACAGACACACACACACACAAACACAAAGCCCCTTTTCAATGCCCACTCTCATGTTGCGACCTAGTCAGCATCAGTATGGTAGAATTGTCTCCATTTAAGCAGGAGATATTCACTTTGTTGGAAAAGACCTGTTAAATTCGAACTCTCTGAATATTTTTGTCGTTATTGTTCATCTACTGACACACGAGCAGAAACACTACTTACTGGAGCTGCAGTTGCTACACTTTTCAGAAGAGTTTAGTTTTTCTTGTGAAGGTGACTTTAAATGGAGTTAGTGGTTCAGTTGTCGTGTTGCTTTGTAACTTCGTGTGTTGTGTTTCTCGTGACGTTAGCAGCACATAAATCTTACGGGTGACCATGTGTGTTGGTGTTACAACAATCAAAACTAGAAGAAAACTTTTCCGTGACGGTGTAATGTGTGTGTCCCAGCTGAAGAAGATCGGAGGAGGAGGTTTCGGGGAGATCTACGAGGCCTTGGACTTGCTGACGCGGGAAAACGTGGCTCTGAAGGTGGAGTCGGCCCAGCAGCCCAAACAGGTGCTGAAGATGGAGGTGGCGGTGCTGAAGAAGTTGCAGGGTGAGATGCAGCCAGCAAGTCTTCGTCACCACTGTACAGCCACAGAAAGAATGAATGAATCTGCACGCCCTAGCAACGTGTCTGACATTTCTTCTGAAATATTTCTATTGTAAAATAGAAAGTGTATAAAACTACTATAACTAATGACTGACAGTCTGAAGACCAAATCACCTTTAAAATACATTTGAAAAGATTTTGTTTATATAATGCTTAGTGTCGATAATGTTAATCTTACAAGATACTTTAAATTCAACTCAACAATATTCATATATGAGACACCAAAAAATCTGTAGAAACAGACATTTGTTCCACAAGAAAAGAACATAGCACACAAGATAAATGACATATTTCACTCTGTTTTTCATTTTGATAGTTGAATTACACCAACCTCAATGACAAAAAACAACATTTTAACTACTTTCCTGCTGATAAAGTTCATCCAACCTTTAGAATGAAAGTTTTGTTTTGTGTTAAAAAAATATATATCTTCTGGTGCATTGGTAACTATGATAAGAACACTTTGTCTTTTTGTTATCCAGGAAAAAACCACGTCTGTAAATTTATCGGCTGTGGCAGGAATGACAAATTCAACTATGTGGTCATGCAGCTGCAGGTAAGAACATGTGAACTTGTTTACTGAAACAAAAGCCTTTAAATCACAAAATACCCAGAAACAATTGTGAATGACCTGAAATTTCAAGATCACCAATTGAACATGAGATCACTTTTTGAAGGGCATGACTAAGTGTGAAAAAAATAATCAATCCTAAGGTCCGCCCACATGGTTGTTCTTAGAAAGTTTCCAGCCAACACGGCACTATGAAAAGGACTCAAAATTATGTAATACATATACCAGACCTTTAGGTAGCGCTGTATTGCTGCCATAGAAATACACCAAAAACGGAGAAAATGCTGAGCATGCAAAAATGTTGGATGCTGGAGAAACCCTAACGTATTGCTTTATTAATATCAGTAGATTTTGTAGCTCAATCTGGAGCATGTAGTCCGCCATTGTTGTGTTGAAATGACGTTGTGGGGTTATTGGGTCAAGAGATGGGGCGATGTCATCATCGTTTTCAGCAAATGTGTGTCTTGTCCAGCCACACATCAAAGCCAAGGCGGCATTTTCTCCACTTTGGAACCCGTTTAAAAAAAACAAAAAAAAAGTTTCTGGGCTCGTGTGGACGCTCAGCTAAAAAATGGGGTGTTACATAATTAACGTTGTGGTGTGGACGGAGGCCTCGAGGAGAATATAATGATTCTTGTTTTAAAGTAGTGATTTAAATCTCTACAGCAATCTAAAAGTGTCTGACTTGTATCAACACTAGATCTCGACCTAAAATCCGATTTATCTTAGCAGAGGTTAAGATGGCAATTAAAACCGCCTGCAATTACTGAGGATTCAACCATCCGGTCAGAAAAAAGCAGAATCCTTTGGTGTGGAAGTTAGAGGACATAATAGTGGAGCAGCAACATTACAATAACCAACACTGTCACCATGTATCTCCCCGAGAACTGATCACTAGTTACTCCTTTAAAAAGTGGCTTTGTTACTTCACTTGTTTTTAAAAGTAACTAAGATAGACTACAAGTCATTTTTTTTAATTTACTGTCAGCTGCTGCAACTACACTCCCCACCGTCAATATTAACAGACATCCATCTTTGTGCTGATCCCTGCCTGGCCTCCTGCAACCTGCTGATATACAGTACATGAACTTTGACCTTGATTCTTTGTTGTATTTATATCTGAGTCATGTTTTATTATTCGATTTTCACTACTAATGGTATTTATTTACCCTGTGATGCAGTTGTATTTTGTTGTTGCATTTATCTTTATGTATTTGCAATGCCGGCTCTATGCACCTTTTAATTACCTCCCTGGGAACAAGTAAAGTCATTGATTGATTGATTGATTGATTGATTGATTGATTGATTGATTGATTGATTGATTGATTGATTGATTGATTGATTGATTGGGAAAAGGAGCGTTGTGCTTCCCAACAATTTATCCTTTTACACAGGAAAATTACTAAAATAGTGCAACATGTCTGCAGTTGTGTTATTTTCGCAATGTTTAGGTGTGTGTGTGTGTCTGTGTGTGCGTGCGTGCGTGCGTGCGTGTGTCCATTTGGAGCAAAATGAAGGAGCAGCCCGGTTGTGTTCAGCAATGAAGCGGCTTTACTTGTCTTCCTTTGCAACGTCCTGGGGGACGATGCAATAGTAACACAGTGACTTGGACAAACAACTTTAGTCTGATTCCTGTTTTGAAAATAGTAACACTTTAGATTACTTGTTACTGAAATAAGTGGGCATATGAGAGTTAGCAGCATCACTGCTGTTGACTTTTACTGTAGACTTGCAACTCCTCTGCTCCTCAGTCTAAAGGAGGAAGACAATATAATTTTTGGACACAAGCATTGCATTGCTTTTGCTGAGTGCCTCACATTTAGCCTCCAGTTCGGCAATGGTGCCAAAAATATCTCTGGATGCAAACCCTCCATCAGTCTGTCTTTTACCCTCTGGATGTATGTCTTTTACCCTCTGGCAGTCTGTATCTTCTACCCTCAGGATGTCTGTGTCTTTTACCCTCTGGATGACTGTCTTTTACTCTTTGTCAGTCTGTGTCTTTCACCCTCCAGCAGTCTGTGTCTTTTACCCTCTGGCAGTCTTTCTTCTACCCTCTGGCAATCTGTGTCCTTTACCCTCTGGATGTCTGTATCTTTTACTCTCTAGCAGTCTGTGTCTTTTATCCTCTGGCAGTCTGTTTCTTTTAGCTACTAGATGTTGTGTGTTTGGCCCCCGGATGTCGTGTGTTTGACCCGCTGGATGTCGTGTGTTTGACCCGCTGGATGTTGTGTGTTTGACCCGCTGGATGTTGTGTGTTTGGCCCCCGGATGTTGTGTGTTTGACCCGCTGGATGTTGTGTGTTTGACCCGCTGGATGTTGTGTGTTTGACCCGCTGGATGTTGTGTGTTTGGCTCTCTGGATGTTGTGTTTGACCCTCTGTATAGAGGTTTGAACAGTCTTGAGATGGCTTACTGTTATCAACTTTTAGTAAGAAACTATATTCCACAGGCAGTGTCTGTAGCTAGCCCAGCTACCTAGTTCCACAAAAATCCACCCCAGAAACTTGTTACTTTGAAGAAAAAATAAAAAAAAATTTACTCTTCAAGTTATAATTCCACTAGTTTACAAAGAATGTGACTGCCTATTACACTTGTAATTACTCACTAATTCTCGACAAGAACACCCTTAAGAAAACCGTATGCTTCTCTAGCTCTCAAGCACTGTCTTCCTATTCACCAAACTCAACATAACATGTCATGCACTTATGCGGTCATAAAGGGGAATACTCTATTTTAACAATATGCACCAAATCATATAAAAACACAAATTCTAGTATACTTTCAACATTTTAACCATCATAATTATATTCATTAGTATGAACTGTTCTTTTGCCTCTACACTCTGGATGTTGTGTGTTTGACCCTCTGGATGTTGTGTCTTGTGAGTTTGACCCTCTGGATGTTGTGTTTGACCTTCTGGATGTTGTGTCTTGTGAGTTTGACCCTCTGGATGTTGTGTTTGACCTTCTGGATGTTGCGTGTTGTGTATTTGACTCTATGGATATTGTCTGTTGTGTGTTTGACTATCTGGAATTTGTGTTTTTTAACCTCTCGATGTGTGTTTGACCCTCTGGCTGTTATGTGTTGTGTTTGACCCTCTGGATGTTGTGTGTTGTGTGTTTGACCCTCTGGATGTTGTGTTTAACCCTCTGGATCAGGGGTCAAAAGATCGCGTCCAATGACCACATGAGTCGCCCACAGGTCTGTTCTAAAAGTAGCACAACTCACAAACGAGCTGCTTCTAAAATTTAATTTTATACTGTTACTATTCTTTTACACTTGCATTTATATAGATTAAAAAATGACAATATCCTAAAAAATCAAGTAAATAAAAATATGGTTATAATATCTTAAGTTTAGATCCCTGGTGGAGGAACGACACTGACAAAGGTCCTTCACTTCCTCATCACTGCCACAGATGACTCAAATATTCAGTTAAGGTTAAATAATCAGCATCGACACAACGACGGAAGGACATTTAAGCCACTCCATCACACTTATGGTTCTAAAAACCCAAACTCCTGCATATATGTGCTGATTTAATAATAATGACCTCCCCCTCCTCACTCCTCTATCTGCCTCCACCTCCTCTCTCTGCCTCTGTCTCTTCTCTCCTCTTCCACCTCCTCTCTCTGCCTCTGCCCTCCCCTGCTCACTAGTGGTTTTTGTAAAGGGATAATAAATGATAAAATCTTTGTAAGAAGCCTTTTCACCATGATGCCACCGTAGTTCAGTGACACTTACCTCCAAGTTTGAGTCCTAATTGATGCATTGATTAATTTAGATATCCTTAGTTAATTTCAAAGATGCGTTTTTGTTTATTAGGGACCTCGGCTGAAAGGTAAAGCCTCTACAGAAGGCCTGACCTGGAGTGCCAGGACCATATTGTTTTTGCTATGTTTATTATTATTTCTTATTCACCAGGTACTCCAACAAAAACTTGACCCCTTAAACACACTCAAGAGCTTACCAAATTTCGCACGCTTATCAGGACTGCTGAATAATTTCAGACAAAGTAAAAATTAACCCCCACAGTACCAAATGTCCTTACTGGCGCCGCCGAGAAACACAAACGGTCATCACGGCCCATAGGATTGTTGTAGGGAGATCAAACAAAACTCATTTGTTCATCTCATCAAGACCTAAAAAAATCATGCGCTGATAGACCTGACCTTAATCTAACAGGAAGTCTGCAATTTAACTTTCAAAATAAGATTATTGCCCCAAAAAAGGCCCTCACGCAAACACTATCTCCTCTGAAGACAAATATATTACTGGCTTCAAAACACAATGAGGTAACAGAGGAGACCCATCTGCTCAAATATTCAGATTATGGTGCATTTTCCGTTTTATTGGACGTCAAAGGTCAGAATGCCCAATTCCCCGATCTGCCTGCTCTCATTCAAATGAATGGGGAAACGGACATGTCTCCTGAAAAAAGCACTGATCCAACATCTCGGACAAGTGGCGACTGTAGTTAAACTGTGACTTTGATCGACAAAGCGAACAGAGCAGCAGTGCAACAAGAACCTGTCGAACAAGGCGATGTAACACGTGGGGAAAATTCCCTAAAACATGACTGTTTTGATGAGCGGAGCAATGGTGTCATTTTGTTTGTTCCCGTGATTCCAAGCGAAATTTAACATGGAGTCTGATAGAGCAAAATTGTGCGTCTGCATCACACTGAGCCTCCTGGTGTCTTAAGTGTACGTTTGAATGATTCCACACCCAGACAGAGTGAAAGACAACAAATTTGTCTGTCAAAATATGATAGTTTTATGAAAAACTTTTCCCGAAAACTGTGGATTCTGAGGAGTTGTTTCCAACGTATGTCGATAAAATCAGTCCTGCCCCACACTGTGACACAGGTGCATTGTCACAGTGACATGCTCTGTCTCCATGGAAACAGGCACATATGCTGCTGCACTTAATCTGCCTAGCAAGACATACTGATCATTTAATAACTCAAATTCTTTGTATATGAATAATTACAATGTTGACTTCTAAATAGATATTAAGTGTCTAGCTACGCTAGGAGTGAGCAAGCTTTCAAAATAAAAGCCCCAGATATTTTCTAAATAAAAGTTTGTTTCTTAAAAACTATACCTAAAACCGTAAAAATTGATATTTAGGGATTAGCTAGATTCAAGCTTAGTTGGCTTTTCAAGTAAAA
>OMNM01024962.1:11442-23074 GCA_900302745.1 Parablennius parvicornis | reverse complement strand
ATGTGGTAAACGGGGAAGGTAAACGGATTCATACTGGCCCGAGCGCGATGTCTCACTCAGGAGCCGGTCCAGTGACCAGGCAGCCGTCCAGTAAGCTGTCCAGACGCCCCATCAAGCAGACAAATGAACAGAGTGTTGGTGAAAAGACATCAGCGGGGGACAGCCTGCACCTGGGGCTGAGCAAACTTCTCTCTCTTTTTCTTTTTTTTTTACTTCATGCTTTTCAACAACTTGCCCTCACTCTCTCCCCCCGGCTCTTGCTCGTTTGGAAACCACCGGGAGGTGTGAGACACTTGGAGAAAAGAAAACATTTCCTACCAGCTCGTCTAAAGACGAGCCTTTTGTTTCCGTCCCGCCACCTCCCGTCGGCAGAACGCTGTTTAACAGCGGGGACGATAATGCTCCTTCACCGGAGCTAAAAGTCCACAGTTGCTCAGCCAAAAGCCGGAGGAGTTTGTTGATAGCAAACATAAATCAACAATACACTATTCCAGTTTCCAGATGGAGGCCAGGACGGCTCCGTGCCGAAACACACGGCGACTGAACGGCAGACGCAAGAGCACAGAGGTCAGCGTATTTATGTCCTTCATGATTATAAGTCATTGATGCTTAAGAGAGAACGAGGAACATTTGGGGTACGGCTTCATCCTGTAAAAACACTCAGCCCACAGGGGAGACGTGGATTAACTGTTTGACCCCTTCAACCTCAGTGACTTAACTCACCGCTAACTTTCTCCATGTGAGCCCGCGCTATTTTCTCTTTTGCGTCACGCTTGCATCATTACAGCAAGTGCACGTCCCCGCTCACCTTAACTTGTCTCAAAAAGTAACTTTTAAATTGGAGGATATATTAAACTGTTTTTTTTTGTTTGTTTTTTTTTTTATTTGGCGGAATCATGCAAACTGAACGCTGTCTTCTCCTCACCGATTCTGTGAGTGAACGCCAGAATGTGCTAATATGAAATTCTATTAAACCTAGTTAGATTAACTAGGCACCACATTAAAGGGTGAGACAAGAATTCAAAGCAGCAGTTTCAAATCGGGGAAAAAGGGTGACGAGTCGACAAATCACATCAACTCAAACATTAGGACGTTAACCGCGGCTGCTGCTAGCGGTGCTAATTAGCGGATTATCAATCAATAATTGAAGGACTTAGAACGAAAGTCTTAATTTATATAAAGCAAAGTGAAAACGTCAAATGCACTTTCAAGAGTTCATTGACAGATTTATCAGCGTCATATTCATTTTATTTACTTTTAGCAAGTTATAAAAAAAAAAAAAAATAAAAGCCATATTAGCCAATATACTGAAAAGTATAACAACTAAACAAACTAAAAAGAAGCAGAATACTTCATACTGCCAGCAGAAGGGACAGAAGTAGCTGCTTATGTACCAGATTAGATCATTTTTACTCCCCAAGTGAAGGGAGGGTGTTTATCTACTCCGTGTTTGGCTGCTTTTACTTTCCAATGTAGTTTATAGTTTCTGGCTCTGGTCGAACTTCCATCTTTGGAGAAATTTCCTTGATTTGTTGTTGTCCCTTTTGTGAAATATAATAAAATTTCTAGGCCTTTTCCTGTGTTTTTTAGTTGCTCTTTTCATTCCCTGGACTCATTAGAAGACATAAACTACAAGTTCAAAAGGTTCTCAACACAGAAGTGAAATGGTCTAAACTGCGATTCTGCTGGCTGTGCAGACGGACGGCGGCGAGCTGGATTTATTACCTTCTCTTCAAGGATGCTCCGATTGAGTTCCTGCAGCAGAGGAAGCAACTAGAACTTTCAACAACTCCCACAAGGTTGGGAATGTGTATAAGTTCATGGTGAAGAAAGGAGTGTGGAATCGATCCTCACCAAATCGTCAAGGAGTCTTTGGCTGTTCACATGGCTTGGGCCCCGTTTACAACGTTTTCAAGTGAAGAACGCACAACTTTCATCGCACTTCGCGTGTCTGTTTACACAACAACAATGCTTGGAGCCGCTGAAAACACAACTTTTTGGAAATGCTCCAACTGTATGCGTGTGGAAACCTATAAAAACTTTATTTTTCCAACTGTGGGAGTGGGGAAAACGAAACCTTTCTAAAACCGAACATTTGCAGTAAATAGTTCTTGTTAGTTTTATAGTTGAGATCCTCTGTCCATATGAATGTCTGTGTATCCCCATTGTTTTAGTGTGTGTATGCATGTGTGTGTGGTTTCATTACAAAAACATCCAACAGTGCCAACCCATGGCCTGGCATGCCAACTATATTGTTTTCAAAACATTCCAGTGCAACCGTCAAACAAAAATGCAAAAATGGTGCCTTTTAACTTCAAACGTTGTGAAAACAAGGCCTTGTATATCAAAATATACTTGTCCATACCGTTTGTGACCACTAGATGTCACTGTATGACAACAGAATGATGCTACAGTACCAATAAAAAAAAAAAAAAAAACCTGACATGTGCAACTTATCGTATGGAAATTACGATACATAAAACATCCATTTTAAAATGAATTAAATCCAATTTGTTTGCGCGCTACAGTCTAGATGTCTGGATCGGGCGCGCTGTGGGAACTTGGGTGTGAACCGTGTGAAACACCTTGCTGCAACCAAAGCCTGACCTCTTTAAATATGTACGCTAATTCAGGGTTCCTATTCTGGGGCCGGCTCTCTTACCCGGTCGTTAATGGAGGTGTAACTGGACTCAAGTGCGTAATGATCTGGTTACCCTGGCATTTCTGCAGAGCTTGGTGCAGCGGCCACGTGGACTGCTTAGCCTAGAATTCAAATATAGATCTCAAGCCGGTCGACTCGGCGTCTGGCTGCCAACACGGAGCTTTCCTGTGACATGATTGAGTCTTCTTTATCTCCCCCGCCTTGTTCCTACAAGTGAAAACCCTCCGCGACCCCTCCTGGTCAGCGCTCGCCGCCCTATCAACACCCGAGAAGTGTGAGTAAGAAAGTCATTCTTCATTGTCCCGGGCTGGCCTTAGTGGGAGTTCACTCACAGTGTCTGGAGTCTGGAAAGTTGCAGTGCGATTGGGCTCTCCAGACTGGGGAATAGCTGTCAACTTCAGGAATGTTTCCTGTGAAAATAAACAATGCTCGGGCTTCTCTGTGTCTCCCTGTGTTTCCCCTCTTAAAACTCTCCGTTTTAACCCCCTCCGCCGGAGCACTTTATGCATAAAACAGTTGCAGCAGACTTTAGGGGGAGGAAGTAAATCAGAGTAATGTCTCCTCAAGGTTGGAGACAGTCAATTCTGGCCCTGAGAGTGCCATCTTTCAACTCCTCAGCAAAAACATGTGTTCAAGGTACAGTTACAGGAGCCCGTCCAAGGCGGCCGCAGATCGTATTAATCACGTGTCTTTCATCATGGCACTACAAAAAAAAAAAATAAAGATGTGTTCAGTGTGTTGTGGCATTAGCACTGCTCTCCGTTTGCACTTCTGGATGCACACTCAAGAGTCAGACTGCAGAAAGCAGAAATAGCACTTTATACCGAGTCGTTTACAGTAACTAGGTTGCAGATAATCACGTGTTCTACTTTTTGAATGTGCCCGGCTGCTCGACCTGGTTAACATCAGTTCAAACCAGACTGCAACCTCAACTTCACTCAGGGAACGGAAAGTGTATTGTGTGACGTGTGTGGGTCCAAAATCCAATTAAACCGTCAAGAAACCCACACCACAGAAGCTACTGCAATTAGCATTGCATTTGCCAAAATGTGGGAAGTATTTACTTTAATATTTACTTTTAAATTTTGGTTATGAAAAAAAAAATTCAATGGAATGCAATGCATAAGATGTGAGGTGAGGAAAATATATACCTAGATCAGGTCATAGGATTTCAAAGTTCTTTAGGTCGATCACGTTCTGTTTGATCTTTATTTGGTCGTATCTTGCAGAGGTAAAGTTTTAAAAATAATGTCAGGGAGATTTACTTTTAATAGACTAAATGGACAACTTTTGTTGGTTTTTTGGGGGGGCATCCATTTACACAACTGTGCTTGGAGCCAAGGAAAATACAAGTTTTTGAAAGTGTTTTGACTCCATCTCCATGGATACAAAGGAAAACACAACCTTTTGAAATTTTTTATTGATGTTTATAATGTTTTGTTCTCTGCGTTTCATTAAAAAAAACCAACAAACAGCACCCTCTAATGGCCCGACATGAAAACAACATCGTTTCAAGCATTTCTGCCGTTGCCGTAGAACTGGATATCATTTTTTTTTAAAGTTTCTATGTTAACATTAAACTTTTGAAGCCTTCTCATTTAAAACTTTGTCATAAAAATGGGGCTTCAGCTCCATGTTGCACTCTGTGGTGTTCTCTGTCTTCCCAGTTAGTCTCACTCCCGTCAGGTCTCACCTGATCTGCTCCTTTTGTTCCGTCGCTTCATCCAAGTCTGCGTCTGGATTCTGACTCTCGCTTCTTTCTCTTGTACGAACAGATTATCTGTGAAGGACGGACACTGACAGTGAAATACACAATAAACTGTCCGGACTTAAGTCTGCCTTCAAATCGAGTAGGTTGTCAAATATGTCGAGATTTTTTTTCTGATTTCAGATCATTTTGTTCGTGGAAAGATTCAAACTCAGTCTCCCTGATAATTTTAGGTGTCATCGTTTCTTTCTTTTTTGTTTCTACCTGGAGGGATTACTCATTGTGATATTTACAGGTTATAATCCCACTTCATGAAGTCCAGTCTGAAAGTGTTTTGAATCTGAAAACAGCATCAGGCTGCTTATGCAACATTACCATCAATAAAAAAAAAAATCAAACAGCTAATTAAAAAAAAATGGTTGTCGAAGTGGTTTGTGCAACGACACCACAGTTTTAGGAATATTCAAATGATCTATTCTGTTCTCTACTCCTCTCTGATTGCTGCTCCCGCCCTGATGTGCTTCACCTGTTTCTGAGTGTGTGATTGTCATCACCTGGTGACTGGGGTTTATATGGGCCTCTCCGTGTGTGTGTGTGTCCTGTTTGTCTGTGTTTCAGCGTTGGTTGTGTTTCTGAGATTTCTCTGTTTGTGTTGCTGCAAACTTTTCCCCTTTTCCCCCAATGCTTCTAATTAAGCAAATCAATCAAACCGACGATTCCCAAAGTGGTCCGACAAAGATTAATGGGGGGCTGCAAAGCGCTATTCATTTTAAGAGAGTATAATATTTTTTCTATTATCATATAAATTGTTGAGTCAGCATTTATTTAATTTGTCACATAGCTACTGAGTTCAAGTGTTTATATAAGACACAAATAAATAAATGGCAGAGTGTCTGGGTGATTCAGACAAAAACAAAAAGTGTACCAAGAGATTTCCATAGAAAATCGCTTCATGGAAGCAGTTTGACCAAATTAGATCTGAATGCAAATTTTATGGTGGAAAACTGGAGAGTGAAAAAAGTTTGAAACTTCAAACTGAAGCAGCACGAGAAAATGTGTGAACACAGTTTATCCTCAGAGAACTCATTGTTCCAACCATTTTGCATATAGTTTGTTAGCATGTGGTTTCTTCCACTGTTTGTTTATTTCTTCAAATTGTACAGGGAGTCTGGTGTTAAGTTTACAAACTGGTAAAAACACGAGTCCGCTGAGTTACATGACGGTGGCTGGACGAGTGAGTCCACCTCCAATCAGTGATCCTTCACTAAAACAGCATTTAAAAGTCTCGCTCAAGTTAAATATATATATATAAACTGCCTTTCATGTTAACACAGACTGGACTTTAAATCTTCCCTGGACGGTCTCGACCACCTCGTCTTGACCTCACAAGCTGACCGAACAACAACTGACGTCTTTGTCTCCAGCACAGAGAACCGACCCTTTGTGTTTGTTTGTTTTCACCCAGAAACGGACTTTCCAGGAGGAAACCGGTTATTTTTTTACACCGACTATTTTTAGGTGTTCATATTTTCATTCACTCCTGTGTCCTCATTACTCACCCAAGTCCCTCGCTCAGCCATTACCCTCGCCGTGAACCTAAATAATTGGGTGAGACACGAAAATAAGTCTCTCTTGGTTTTGTTTAAAAATGTCAGTTTTTACATCGAACACGAAGTGATAAGGAAGGTAACGTCCTCCATGTTTGTTCATCTCATGGTTCCACCTTTTCTTTTTGTGAGTAAAGATGATGGTTTTTCACCAAAAGCACTCGTTCAGTTAAAGTGGTGGATTTAACCCTCGGTGGACTATATTGTCACTCAAGCATGAATGAATGAATGAATGAATGAATGAATGGTTTATTAGTTACAGTGCACAAATTTCATTTTGGACATTCAGTTTTTACAGCTTAAAAGTTCACAGACACATTTTTTTTTTTTTTTTTTAATTTCTTCAATTTCCGTAGCCGAAATAGGTCCAGGCTGAAACCAAGGCTTATTTATGCCTATCCCACAGACATCAGAGATACAAGAGAAAAAAAACATAACAGAAATTATATAAAAGAAGAGAAAAACAAAAACTTAACTTGAAGTTATTATTTTCACTCATTTCTAATTTCAATAAGTTTTCATTGCAACCATTGATTATTATTTTACATTTCAATGTTGTTTTTTGAAATCATAGCAGAGTTTTACACAATTTTAATTTGTCGCTACGTCCGTTCCATATTATGATTCCCAGGAATTAAAGTCATCTATATTAAACATTAGTTTTCATACTACCTCTTTCAAAGACACAAAATACTCTTAAATTCGAATAATTTTCTCTTAATTTGAAATATTTTTGTGTACCGGTGGGAAGAATTTGCAACCAAGCTATTACCGTAATAATTCACACAACTGATCCTGCCATTTTCTGTAGTTTAATATTGAATGTTCCTTTTAAAAAGCAGATAATTGTGTTTTATGCCACTTTGCACTCACACTGTATTCTCATTATGACTTACGGATGGATTCCGGAAGACAAAAGCATTGCATATCGATAATCTCGTGATGAACTTTAATTCAACATCCATGAATCAGCGGCCTTCCAACCAAAGAGCATTTCTGGGTCTTGGCTTCCGCTCGGCGACTCCCGAGGACTCGTGACCTATCAGGCAACACGGTGGCGGTTCGGTAACGAGACGCTCGCTATCGGAGAGTAGACTTTACGGTTCGCACTCGCGGTTTCACACAAATCATGAATTCGCCGCTGATGGATGTTGAACCTGCCGGCAGGAGGAAAGTGCACGTGGAGGGCAGAAGTTCAAACGGTTCAACGGCGTCGCCGGGTTCTAACTTCACCGTTGAATCCCAACTTGAATTTGAATAAAGTTAGACAATTTAAAATTCTCACCATGTAGAGAAATAGAAGCGCATATGGTGAAACCCCCCCCCAAAAACATTAAGCATCTAACTGTCTTTCATAATCCCTGTTCGATTTATAAAGAATATCAAGTTATAAATCCAGGTTAGTCGTCCAGCTGCTCTCCTCAGGCTGCCGCTCTTTGATTGAAAACATTTTGCTGTTAAAAAAGAACAGATGCCAAGTAAATTAATAAAAAATCAACTTTGAAAAGCTCAACTTTATTTAGATTTTCTGTGTCTGCTCACACTCCTGTTTGATTAGTAACTCAGCTGCAAGAAAAGCCGGATGCACTTGAATGTAATTGGACAAACGTGCGATGTACTTCTTTTTTTTTTTATATAAACTAGTTTTATCTGCACTCACAAGTCCGGTTATCCTGCAAGTTGCTTCAATAAAAAGTAAACCACTTTTTTTTTTTTTGCACCCACGACAGAAATATAATGAAGCATCATTGTGTAGAAAACTGATCTCAAATAATTCAACTATATTTAAGTTCTAAATTAAGGGCAAGAAAGAGTGAAGAAGAATAAGACATAAGCATCATATGAATATTGGTATTTATTGCAAATCATATTTTGATGCTCAACATTGTTTTTTAACTGATTTTTTACAGCCTGGCAATTTAGTTTTTGAAAAGTTTACCTGCAGAAATCAAATAAATTGGATCTTCTCTCAGTGAAAGTGTATTCCGAACTAAGTGGTGGTTATACAAGTTATCTATTGCATTGACAAGATTATTTTTTAAAAGTATTTCAACTAAGGCCCCATTTACCGTTACATTTCAAGTAAAAATGCGTAATTTTCACATTTTTGGTTCACAAAAGTTTCACATTCCCACAGCAATGTTTTGGGAATGATGTAATTAACATGCCAGGCCACGAGTTGGCGCTATTGGTTGTTTTCTTTACACAGAGGCGGAGTCTTACCATTCCCAAAAGTTGCGTTTTCCCGTCTCCACAGATGGAGTGTTTTGAAAAGTTCCACCTTGGGAGCAATTTTCAAGCATTTGCATTCTCTGGCTTCGTTGTCATGTCAACAGACTAAAAAACAAACACACAAAGGTTTTTTGGGTATTGTAAACGGGACCTAAACGAGGTTTTCTTCAGCTCAACGTAAAGCGTCGACGGAGTCGGTTTGACTGCGGGTGCAGATGCAGGCCTGTCCTCCTTCACTGGGACGACAGTTTCAACATCACTCCCTCAGTCCAGGCGCACTTTTCTGCGCTGCCTGCTCCTCGGGGGATCTGAGCCGTCTGCAGTCTTCAGCTTGAAATCGTTTTTGACAACCCTGGATGCAACGCGACCGTCCTGCAGGAATAGAAATCAGTGCTCGCGTTGTAATATTCCAAATGTTTCGGCTCCACCTCAACCGTTTTCCCCTCGTTTCTTCACACAGCTGAAATATAAGAGATCGCTTTTAATTTGAACTGTCCAATGTGTGGATATGTTTATTAAAAGTTGCTTTGTCACTGTATTGAAAGTGATTGTACCTTGAATTGGTTCTTTCTATATGGCGACTTCTGAAAATGACTAACTGCTGTTTGCTGATTTCCCAGTTGTGTTCTTCTTTTTTTTTTCTTTTTTTTTTAACACAGTACTCATTAAGATGCTTGTGGTGTTTTGTTTCAAAAACTAATTTCAAAACTATTGTGTTTCAATACAAAAATGGCAGAACACATCTTCCACAGCACATATTCTCTGTTACATGTTCCATGTTATACAAAATTAGCTTTTTATCGATTTTCTAACAGTATAATGTGTCCCTACAGTCTCTGTACCAGGCCCCAGGAGTGAAGAAAGTCAGTCTTCTCCCTCATGTACTTGTTCCACTTTTTAGTAAACATGTTGTCATACAGTCGAATCAGAGATCTTCCCTTCATGATGTCATACAGGGAGTATCTACTCCCTCTGGTAGTGGATACTCACTTTGTCCCGCCTACAGGTAGATGACCTCTGCCCTTTAAAAGGTGCAAAAGCAACCAGAAAACAGGCATGGGGTGGGCGTGGACATATATGGCTCATTAGCATTTAAAGGTACAGACGCAGAAACAGCCTGTTCTCGTTAGCGCTCACTAGAGGGACTTTTAGACTGAAATTCAGGACCAAGGCTGAATTTGGTACAAAACACCGTAAATATAATGTCGTTCGACTTCTGACATCTATGTGAAATAGTTGAAAAACTGTATAATATGGACCTTTTTAAATCCAAAATCATGAATCGGATCCCGTTGAGATGGATGATCAGTAACGAGGTTTCAAACAATCCTCCCTGTGTGGAAAACATCTCCCCCACACACCACGGCAGCAGCGCTTTGAATCATTGATGGAGACACTATGGATCCATGTATTGGTTGGTTTCTGAGTGTGAGAGCAGAAATCCAGACTCATCCAGGGGGATTTCTGTATAACTGTTTATAGTCCGGTGCTTTTATAGCCTCGGGTTCTTCTTCTGAGCCGACTGGTAAAACCTGCTACAGGAGCGAGGCGGTTTGTTTCAGCCTGGTGTGAGGAGAACTTCAGCCTCTGTACATCCGGAGAACATCTCCTAGACTTTAGTTTACCGCAGCGTCCTCCCGTCATGTTCAACACATCTGACAACACATCCAACAGGTTGTTCGGATCTTATCTGCATAGATAAATACATCATTGGTCCCGTCATTCAAAACACACACACAAAATGAAGGCTCATTTGATCAGATTATGTTTTCATAACATCTTCTTCTCCTAAAAATCTTTGAGAAATTTAGTGTCCTCACATTGCTGATTGCAACTAGAATAATCTGAATAACTGATTTTGGGGTATTGTTGTCATTTTTCTATATTCTTCAATTCAACTTTATTTATCTAACGTCGAATACTACAAAGTAATTTTAGTACTTCCACAGAGAAAAACCAGACAATTCCACATAAACTCTACTTCAATCCAAGTGGTGGAGTTGACACGACTTTTGGCATGAAAGTATGTTGCAGTTTTTCTGATGCTGTTATATCGGACTGGGATCGTTGCTGTTCTGCCTACTGCGCTACGCAGGAAAATTCTATAGAATATCAGTCACAGTAATAAACAAAAACTAACATTTACGTTAATGTTTGGACTTTTGGATCACTCAAGAACATGGGAACGATCTTTCATACGTCGTTTAGATGTTTGTTCGTGGTGATACAACAGTTTCAGGAAATATGTTTCTGGGTATAACTGTGAAATCTATCGTGACTAAAGACAAACGGTGTTATTTTAAGTCGGACTCAATTTCAGTGGAGATTTTAAGTGCCATTATAACTGCCTGTTAAGGATATCGCAGATTTTTTTTTAATCTCTTATGGGACCAAAAGCAACCAGAGAATTCCTGGGGGGGGGTTTGGGGGCGCACGTCCTCCGTCCTGCAGCTGATACTCGGCCTCAGGGTTCAAACACGTGAGGCCCAAACCAAATATTGCTCTTCGAGATCCAGCAGGGCGCTTGATTATTTTCCTTTCGAACGAGGTTTTATTATTGTGATGAAGTCCGTCCACTCGATCTCACATTTCAACAACCCCCTCTTTCAAAGGGTATAGCTGTCATTGAACCTCACGTAGCGAGGATGGACGTGAAACCAAGAAAAGTTCACAAAGGTTCCCACCCTAAAGTCACATATCAACTCTTTAATGTGACTTTTGTCCTCTTTCTGCTGTTTACTTTGGCCAAGTTGTCACTTTCGTGCGCTGATTGACTTTTTAAAACGACTCTTGCCTTCTCATTTGGCGACACAAGCCAAAGTTCTGCTGCTAACGTTTGCAGATGAGAATGTTTTCACTGGACGAAGCAGACCCGTTCGATGTGACCTTGATTTAATTGCATACAATTACAGTTTTCTGTATTCATTCTGATTATAAATGATCTAATACGGTGAACTCAAGGCTGCAGCTCTATAGGTACCGCTACACACAAACAGTTTTCAGCCGTCATTAAAAGTGACTCCTGACATGTCGGGCCGGCGAACCCTCATTAACTTTCTGTCATTTTATTCCACTAAAAAGCATGCGGTTGAGCTACCTGATGAGTTTGTTGATTAACACATCTGAGGAGGAATTACAGCCGCTGGAGCATTCAAGGTCAAGTTGACTTTCCCTGTCGCCTCCTTAACGTGGCGTGAAGCCAGTAATACATTCTGTTTAATGGAGTGACACAAGGCATCGCTGCGGGCTCGGACAGACGGGTTTGATCGTGACCACCGAGCCAGAAAGTTGGTTGCTGAGCGGCAGAAGGCGCTCCGGGAGCGCTCCCTCCGTTTCAATGCGCGGCCTGACAGCGAGCATTTTGCTGATGGGGGCCTAACAAGGCTTGGCGCGGAGTGACCCCCCGGTCCATGCCTGCCGACA
>OMNM01024958.1:1341-17990 GCA_900302745.1 Parablennius parvicornis | reverse complement strand
GCACCGAGCAACTCCGACTTCTTCCTCAACTGGGGATACACGTACCGGGGCGTCATCTTCCCCACGCTGCGGAACGCCTTCAAGTCCCGAGACCTCGAGCGACTGTACCAGCGGTACTTTTTGGGCCAAAGGCGCAAGTCGGTGGTGGTGATGAACATCCTGGACGTGGTGACCAAGCTCACCCTGTTGGTACTTCACCTCACCCTGGCCTCCTCCCCGATGGACCCCATCAAAGGGACGCTCCTGGGCTTCTTCACCGGCATCGAAGTTGTCATTTGTGCCTTAGTGGTGGTGCGTAAGGACACTACGTCGCACAGCTACCTGCAGTACAGCGGCGTGGTCACCTGGGTGGCCATGGCCACGCAGATACTGGCGGCCGGGCTGGGCTACGGGCTATTGGGTGACGGGGTGGGATACGTTCTCTTCACTCTGTTCGCCACTTACAGCATGTTGCCGCTGCCGCTCACCTGGGCCATCCTGGCCGGCCTGTTCACCTCGGGGCTCCACATCTTGGTCCAGCTTCTCATCTCCCAGAATGCACAGCTATCCACCAACCAGGTAAATTGTAATTTTCTCTACCAGCTCTTCTTGCCACTTGTTTTCCAACACTGTGTTTTCAATCTGTAATCACTGACGATATCAACATTCTTAAAATGGTTTCCTACTTCTTACACCAACAAACAGTTATCCTCTCTTTCTCTCTTTCTTTTTTGGCTCTTCAATCCCTTTCACTATCCCCTCTCCTGGACCTGGACTGTGCCACCTGTTCTTCTCACCCTCCATCCACATACTTTACTTGCTCTCACCGCTCTTTATCTTTTCTCTGTATGTCCCGCTTTACTGACCGCTTCATCTTCATTTTCGTGATCTCATAGACATTTGTCAGATGAGTGAGATGCTGATATTTTCTCATTTGAGAGATTCCTCGCTTCTGCTGATGTCAAGCTATTTTCACTTTCATGCACACTACCATGTGTCTTTTTTTTTAATTGAGTGATTGAACCTGATAAAGAAGACCGATTTATATGTGGCTGATTCCTTGTAAACAAAACTGCGCGTAAACGGGAGCATCTGTCGAGGCCTAATTCGGTTTGTCCGGAGCAGCAGTAGTCCCTGTATGACAGCAGCCCCGTCTGACTGCTGATTGCTGAGGTTTCAGCACCAGGAGCTGTCCAGGACTCACAAGCGCACGCACAGGCGCGGACATATGCGCGGGCAAATGCGGGCATACGCACACGCGCGCGCGCCCACGTATAAAAGCGGTCCTGAACTGCACGCCAGTGCCAAACAGGCTTAGCACCTCCTACCGGTGAAGGATTTAGGTTTCTTTCTTTCTTTTGTTTCTTTCTTTAACCCTGTATATGAGGTAGCTAAGATCACACAGGTGGACTCATAAATATGAAAGCGAAAAAAATCCTTAGTTTGAGTCTGGACTTGTGGGCTTCTCCACCCTACAGTCCAAATAGTTACATGTGAAAACTGGATGAAGCAGCATAGAAGATTTCTTAATTAATGGTGACAATGCACCTAAGGTAATATTTGACTGCCCTAAAATTTATATTTTATAATGGTTTTATGGAAGATCTCCAAAAATAAATTTCCAAATTGTAATTGTTGAGGAGTGTGTAATATAGCAGTTTCTCTGAAATGCACTGGCAGTCTCTTGCTGAACTTTTGTCTCTTGCAGGGAGCTTCTACAATAAACAGTGTTTTTTTTTTCTTCTTTAGTCTTTCTTGTGATATCTTTTCAGGCTTCAGTCTTTAATGTTTTGTTTGTATGAATTTTGCACAGTGCCGTCTGCAGACACTAATTCCTGATTCATGCAGACAGATTGTGTTTTATGAACTCATTAAACTAATGTGAAGCACTCAGATGATGTTCAGGGTATCCGTAATCCCACGTCACATTGTGTTAAATTACATTACTGCGAGTTATAAGTTAACAAAAGTGCTTTGTGATTGAACAGATTCTGGAGTGTGCTGCTTGAGTGTCACTCTCTTCTTGTTCGGGCTGAAGCTTAAAAGTGTTTTGGTGAAACCACTGCTGTGCACTGCATATCAAGGCTTTTGTTGAAACATCATTTGATTGCATTAAAAGTCACACAGCTATTCTGGAAAAAACAAAACGGATAGTTGGTCTTATTACAGAGGTGTAGAATTTTTCATTCACTTTCTGAATAGATCCAAGAGTTGTCAGTTAATATATCCGTGTGGTTTAAAACACTTCCTTGATTTGTTAAGTGAGGAGCAGATCAAGGACAAACTGCAAAGAGGCAGAAAAGTGTGCTTGTAGCAGATTGCTGCCGACGAATGATGACTTGCATTGATTTGTGAAAATCAGAAGCAATTGAAGTTATACTTCCATCACCGGTGCATGGAAGTCTTTAGTTACATTCGACTTGTATTTATGAGACTTTGAAAGTAGATGCCATTTTAAGTGATTCATTCTAAGTAGATATGGAGAATATTTCCTTTTCAAATGTTTCCACACAGCCACATTTTATTTCTCATTATTATGTCCTGTGTTTACATTGTAAATAATTGTAGACATCAACCTAAGGTTGTAAGAACGATATAAGCTCTCCACATCTTTTCAGTAGGATTGAAAGTAAACACAAATTTAATCCCAGTCATATTCAACCTGTTCCAACCACCTCACTCTTCTCTTTGGTCTTGTCTAATATTTGCTTTTTCAAAAAATAGGTAACAACTGTCTGTCTTCAGATGCCAACACAAAGATGTATAAATCAATTCAGACATAGGTTTTGTTTAAAGTAAGCCCATGTAGGTTGGTTGAGAGAATTATGAGATGTAGCAGTTGTTAGAGTTGTCAGACAAAGGGAAATATTGTAGGAATTTCAGATATTTATTTATGGTATCTTGCAAATGTCTTTACATTAATGCTAATCTTTAAGGCCAAGGCAACGAGGCAGGGGATTGATGATCCGCTGTTGGAACTCCTGAATGGAGCAGATTCAAAAAGATCAAACGTTTTCTCAATTGATCAATTCATTGTTTATCCTTTAACTTGTCAAAAACATGGATACATTGTGAACCAGTGTCTCAGAAAATTTGAGAATCATCCTGAAATATCTTGATTATGTCTCAAAAGAAAAAAAAAAGTTCTTTCGAAATATGACTGAAAAATGTTGAATTACTTTACATTTATGATTCCAGAAAATCACATGGATTTATTTATTTATTTTTGGCAATTTGAATACTTAATCAGTTATAGATTTCTTTGATTTATTTACAGGCTCCTATCTGGATTGTTGTTGTTGTTTTTCAGTGATATGTACGAAGACTGCATGGTGGTGTAGTGGTAAAAGCTCATGATACATGTTCCGTTCCTTCGCTGCTTTGGTTTCCTCAGACAGTCAAAACCATACAACTGAGGTTAAATAGTTATTTGATTGGTTGCTCTTATATCAAACCCTCACCTGTACAAACAGAGAAATGGTGTCATCTCATTCAAGACACTTGACATTTGTCACCGCAGCTCAGACTCATGCCTGTTCAGTCATGCAACTCTGACAATGTTCAGGAGTACCCAAACATATAGTGAAAAACCTTACACAGTGCAGCCTTAATGCTTCCAGATGACACTGAGCATGCTCGGTGTGTTGACTCACGCTGCCTGGTCCGTGGATGGGCTGGACAATGCCTCATCTGCTTTATCACGTCATGCAGAGTCCCATCATGCTTCACTCTGAAGTCTCAGTCGACACGACTGACCCTCGGTGTGGCCTTATAGATGACTGTAGATGTGATGCAGCTGACTGTACGCTGCACTATGTGGGTCTTGTTGTGTCGCTCTGGGGGAATTTCCCAGCTTCCCCTCGCACCGTTCAGCTGTGTCGCGATGCTCGTAGCTACTGAACCGGCAAACATTTCTGAGAAGGGGTTGAAGGTTGACAGCTTTAAAGAGAATGCTGTTAGCTGAATCTAGCGGCTGACACTTTGCTTTGCAGCAAGAATTACAGTCTTTTATGACTAATCAATAAAGCCTCTGATATCTAATAGATGCAGTCGTACTCGAGTCCCTAAAAATCTTTTCCAGTCACTGCTCTCAGTTACTGGAGTAAATTTTAATACCCAATACACTGATCACCTAACAGGGTGCTTCATATTTGATATCCATTCAATTGTTGATACAAAACAGGTTGATTTGTTCAACTTCATAGGAACATCTAACATGTATTTCAATATAAAAATCCAGACTAAACTCATATCATTTTTAAGATAAACCACAAAAAAGTGAACAAAACAAGATATGTCATCTCAAAATATCTCCAGAAATGTTGTGTCTGTGCTCACCTGATGCATACTGAGACAGCAGGTCACACCAACCATCCATCAATCCGTAGCCACAGTGGACTTTGTCACTCATCTAATCCTTTTCATCTCTGTCACCATGATCACTTTGACAACTATATGTTGTGATTTAGGTAAATGTAAACCCTTCAGCATTTCACCACCCTTGTATTTGTTACAACATCACACAATCCTAAACAGACTGGATGAACACTTTCAGCTGTCATCATGTCATCAACACCCAACATTGTTGTTTATACTTGAGGCCATGCGATGACAACAGACGCATCTTCAAGACGTTATTCACAGATGAAAAGTGTGAGCTGCGGCATGCAAACTGATTTATCCAAAAAGTATTGCAGCTGGTTAAACGGTGACATACAACAGAACAACACAAAATTACGAGATTGTGATTCAAGTCTGAGTGATTAGATGTAATATGGTTGCATATATTTTACCCATTTTCTTTTCTTTTCTTTGTGTAAAATTGTAATTCAAAGCTTTAGGACAAATCTGCCACCAAGACATTTAAATAACTTTTACAGGAAAATCTGATGTAGAACTGGTGTTTTTCCAACACTAGATTTAATATTTCCAAGAATAAATTTGAAGTGAGAGTCAATTTGGCTTCAGTGCTTCAGTGTCCCATAAAATAGACAACTTGGTCTGTTTTTGTCGTTAACATTTTTATCAACATAGTTTTGGTTTTCTCTCATTGTCAAATTTCTGCCTTTATGTGACAATAATTAAACTGCTATTTTGCAGAAGTTGATGACATGTATGAGTGTTCGTTTCTGAGGTTTGCAGCTGATTCTATTAATTGTCTTCCACTCGTGCTGCGAGAAGCCTTAGCTCGTGTCATTATTTTTAAGTATTAGCTCTCTGGAAACCTGGCGGGTGGCAGGGATTATTTTAGCATTGCGTGTCGGTATTAGTCGACCTGGAAACATCCCGAGATCAGCGCCTTACATGTTCTGTCTTAATTCGGCTGCGATGACATGCGAGTGCGGCTGGATGGAGGATGCCGCGGCGGGCGGATTAGGACAGCTCATACTGCTCTCCTGGGGTTAGGAAGACTTGGCTCACTGTGAATTTAAACATCCTGAACTCAAGCAGTGCTGATCTGTTCTTATTAATTGTGTTGACTTGAGGATGAGGTGAAGAGAACATAGAGAATGGAGATGAAGGGGGAACACATCGGTTTATTGGTCAAAGAGTCTTTAAAAAATAGGGGTTGAATCAATGTGTGTGCAATTACAAGCTTGTTTTTCTACCCTTCAGGTGTTTATATATAACACCAAAATAAATATTCATTCTTTACTTATTTTCATTTAGTTAAAACAAACAAACAAACAAAAAAGCTTTTCTTACCATTTTCAACAAATTTTGTTCAGTTCAAGCTTCCGTTATTGATTCTTTTCCTTCTCCATGTTAGTACACCGGTCTAACAATTGTCCAGTTTGGCTCCAAACGTGGGCCCTTTAACTGATGTGCTGCGTTCAATTTGTGAATTACCTCTGTCAAACATTACTTGTCGAAAGTTTTTTTTTTTCTTACGTGTTTGTCATTTCCTGGTAAAGATTAGTCTTTTTTGATGAGTGTATTGAAAAATCCACAAGATAAAGGGTAAACAGACAAAAATAGTAAATAATGCTGGTAATATAATTGTATGTTAATTGCACTTAATTGAGTGTATTTGTCTAATGTTTCACGTCAGAGTTGTATTTCTATGCTTTGCTTAGTTAAGTTGGTGTTATATCAGATTCTGTTTATAGCTGGTGAGATGTTGCTTTTAAATCTGCTCTATAAACAGCAACACATCAATAAAGAGCATTAGATCATCAGTTTTGACATGGCTCTCTACATCGTTTCCTCTCCTTTCTCTCTTTGTAACCACACAGCCTCTGGAGTTCAGAGTACATCAACGAATGAGTAACTTGTGCAGGTTGCAATATCTAAATGTATGTTCAATCTTTATGAGTCATGCTGGGATTAGAGACTGAGCAATCCGTCTAACCTGAGATCAAGTGTTTGCCACCATCTAAATCTTCAAACTGTAGATCTGGGCTTGCTGTCAGATTTCTACTTTCACTTGAAAAAGTGTCATATTTCTGTCTGTGAGCTGGCATACTTTGAGTGAAGTTTCTCAACAGTTAACAATTAAAACCATAAAGTGATGTTCGATTTACCAGATTTAAGGACAAACTTGTCTCATGAGCATTTCTGTGTGCTGAGACTGCAAACGACAAAAGGTCAGACAAGGAGGATCTGTTGCTGTGTTGACTGTCTCTCATATGGAACAACAAATGGTGATGTATGCTCTCATCTCATCTTGAATTGATTATTGTAATGCACTCTTCTCCTCACTCAGTGTGTCTGGCCTCGATCACCTGCAGGCAACGAATCCAAAATAGTACTGCAAGATTACTCAAACAGACGGACTCATACAAACCAAGCTCAAGACTGTTCACTGACTCCCTGTTGCATTCAGGATACAGATTAAATTCTCACTCTTACCTAAAGAGCAAACAAACTATGAGAACTTCATTGCAAAAGAGTAAAAACAGTATCAACCAAGAATCGATGTGTGGATGGTAAATAGTAGCCATAGCTCATTGCCATAATCACACTTTTTTCGTGTACTAAATGTTAATTGTGTAGTAAGATTCCATCGGTATGTCTGTTGTGGCACCACTGTTCTACAGATGGTTTAGGAACTCTGGACATCAAACCACAGATTTTAACCAATGATCACAAGCGTACAGAAACTTTACACAGGTACATAAATGACTGAAGTCCTCCACTGTTATTCTTGTTCTTTTACCTACCCTCTTATGTCTCAGTACCATTCTTTATACAATCTAAATTGCACTGAGGTAGATATTGCGTCTGAAATAACTGTCAATAACATATGGTTTTATGATGATACTATAGCAGCAAGTAACATCTGAATGTAAGGCCTTGTTTACGTGACATTTTCAAGTGAAAATGAAAAATGTGTCGCGTATTTGAGTGTCCATTTTCAAGGTGGAACTTTTTGAAAACAGACTCAGAGGAAACAGAGAAAAATGCAACTTTTCTGATATGCTGCTACTGCACATGCCCACCACAGCTGTAGTAAATATTTGGTTTGTACATACACAAATAGATGAACAATAAGAACATCGGCGCTCGCCGGAGTGTCATGACTCCCAGTCCATGTTGTCCCGGGACCTGGTAGTTTTATAGTTGACAGGTGCCATAATAACAATGCATATTTGTCATCTCTCTATACAAATCTTGTGTCCTCGTCATTGTTCATGTGAATAGCATACTGTTCCCTGCATGCATGTGCGTGGTTTCATCACAAACACAACCAACAGCAACAACTTGTGGCCTAGCGAGCTAACAACATCACTTTGAAAAGCAAACTTTGCATTTTCACTTGAAATAATGGTGTGTAAACAGGACCTAAATCACATGACAAGCCAAACAACTGAAAAAAAAACAAAAAAAAGGAATTTATAGCCAGGAAAATACTGTAACTAAATGGTACAATTTCAAGTACTTTCACACAGTTGGCTGATTCTGTGAACTTATTTACCCATCAGCTTCAGACTCACCCCTGAAGATAAGCTCTGGGTTACCGTATGAGTCTTATATTTTCTGATCTTTTTAATGCAAAATCATATTGTCTTTTTTTTATCTTCATTTTGTGAATGTAAATTCATCTTTTACCTTTAGTTTTGAATGCTGTTTAGGTCTGTCTGTGAAAAACACTGTGGAAATCATCTTCTTGACAGTGTGTCTCTACTCACAAGTTCCAGTGCTGCGCTGACCCTGTTTGGCCCCTCTGCTTTATCATTTGAGAACCATTTCCAGACTTACTCTCCCTCCATCTTTCTTGTCTCCCGTCACCCTTGAGTCTGAATCTTCCTGTCAGACTTAGAATAGCCTCCATCGATCCACCTTAGTCTCTTTACAGCCTCTCTGGGCCCCTGTTGGCCCCACATCCTTTGTGTTCTGTCTGTCGACGGCTGCCATATTGACCTACGCGTTTCCTTCCAAGCACGTCTGATTCTGGTTTTCCAGTTGTTGCTGTATTGATGACTGCCTTTGTGCGGAAGTCATTTAGCCTTCTTACTTGCTGTTAAATTAACAGAGGCATCAGTAAATAACAAATTAACTTGTTCTTGACAGAGTCTGTCAGTGTGTGTGATGATGTGTGTGTTTTTGTGTTTGCATGTAGCTAAGAGCACGATAAAACTGTCAATAGCATCGTGCTTCTCTCTGTTGACTCACAGATGCACTCTCTCTCCACACACACACACACACACACACACACACACATACACACACACACACAAACGTATGTGATTTTGCGCAGAATAGATTGAACCCCCACAATGTGTGTGCCCCCAAATTGTGTGCGCCTGCACACACAGCAGGGAAGGGGGGCTTCATACCAGCCGATTATCTGTTCTTCAAGCTCGCTGCAGCTTCCTCTTTCAAGGTCAAACTCGGCTTACCTTGAGCGCCTGCTGCATCGAGGAGATAGAGGAGGGAAAAAAAGCCAAGTGTGGGTTTCACACGGCGACGACATGCCTGCATTTTCAATCTCTTGCTTTTTAGCGTGCCTGGAGAGGAAAAAAAAATGAATTGTGCATTTTAACATCCACCAGGCTTTGTTGTTTGCCGATGCTTGCAGCCACTCGCAACCAGCCTCCATTTTTGAAGGCGTTCGACTCTTATTTCTCGTTTTACTTCCATGATTGATTCCAGTTGTTTGTGTGAACACTTGATGACAGAATGTTTTCTTTCCGGATCATGATCTATTTTACTAGTTCAAATAAATTATTTTGTGTAATTTCAATTCAAAATTCAAAAAAAAAAAAATTCAAAAAACAACATCCACACATGTGCTGTATTTTCAATCACATGCATGCATCAGCATGGATGTTTGAATGCTTGATGATTGAGGCGGTTATTCATCAGGTGCCAGCAGAGGCTCATGGGGACGATTCGGCGGCAGAAACAGCCTCAGCTTTGCCCTCTTTCCAGTTTGTCAGACCGTTTGAGAGTCTGCACCCAAGAAAATATGTCATAATTGATCACTTGTTTAAACACTTAAAATAACCTACAGTTCCTCTCGTGGCCATGTAATTCGCACATGACAAGAGCAGTAGCTATCTTGTACAAGCTCCTGATAAACTGAATCTCATTAATAAACTGAATGAATAAAGTATTGTAGCTTTGATACAGGGGATATAATGGAGTAAAGTTGTCATTGAAAAACCTTCATGTTGCATAAAAGTTTTTTTTTTTTTTTTTCTAGTTTGATCAGTAAAAACAAAAAACAAATGCACTGACAGCTGAAAGCTTCGATGCCAAGTTTTTAGGATGGTAATGGAATATTAATTCAGTGTGCCCTCACAGAAATTATTGACTTGTTTGTTTTTCCCGTGTTGCTTATATTCCACATAGTTGAGCTGTTCCCTGTACTCACAGGCTGCAGGGCAGAATATCTGCCCCCTCAAACCTCACAACCTTCGACTGAGATAGGCAGCCAGATCGGTCCTGACACAGTTTCTGTCATCTGAAGATGTAATGACCTTTAAAATGTGGTTGTCGTGTGGATGGCGTTTTGCCTCGCTGCATCTCTTCTCTGTGAGTGACTGAATCAGCTTGATGAGAAATCCTCACTTAAGGAGGAGGGAGATGGGACATAGAGGCGCAGAGGAACAAATCAGTTACTCCATCTTTTATGCCCCCCCCCAACCACCTCTCTGTCACCTCCTTCTCTTCTTCCTTTTCCTCCTCACCGGCCTCATGCGGTCGGACTCGGACAGTCTTGTGGTTACCAGACACTGCACTCAGCCGCTCTTAATATTTAATGAAGGATCAGGGCCATCAACTGCAGCTTTTTGAGCTTTTAATGGCATAGTTTTTCAGCAACATTTCAGTACAGTGACCTCTCAAGCATTTCCAAAAATGACTTCAGACGCAAAAAAGCTTTTAACGTCTCTCACTTGCACTCCGCTGTCATAAGTAAGTGTTAAAGAGATTGAAAATGTTGGAATTGACAGCAGTGATTACAGATGAGCCCAATCTTCTTTAGAAGAAGCGTTGAGCATGAGTATTCTCAGGGTATTCTCACTGTTCACCACTAGAACGTGTACTCGGTAGAGAGCATACCATTGCCAACGCCACATTTGTCTGTTGAACTGAGTTAGCATCGATAGCATGTTAGCCATTAGCTCATGTCGATGTTTTTAGCTTGTCAGACAGAAATATCACTATGCAAAACACTGAGCTGTGGGGCGGCACACAGATAAACCACTGTACTCACGGTGGTGGACTGACAAACTATCCAGGGTGTCTGGCGTCACCCTAACAACAATGTTTTCATGTGAAAACAGAAAACTTTATTTGCATTTTGGATGTCCGTTTACTCAATAACAATGCTTGGAGCCACTGAAAATGCCACCTTTTGAAAATGGCCTCATGATGGACCTTTTTAAAACAATCTGACTCCATCTGCATGTAAAGGGGAGGGGGGAAAGCAACTTTTTGAAAACACTTCTGCCACACAGGCACAGTCTAAATGTTTCTCTTATACATGTGATAGATGGACGTTGCAATCAAGCATGTCACCACCAAGTTCACCCACAGAGGCACAGAGGCACAGAGTCAGAGGACACTAGAAGCATTCTTTTTGTTTAACTAAATCAAAACCACAGACAGCGACTCTGCAGTCTTGCTTGTCTCCCGCCTGTCACCCGTGTGGCGTGTCTGTGCGGCTCCTCAATTATGGGCAGAGAGGTGATTATGTCCCTGATGGGAATCAGGTGTGCCGCCTTACCTCTCTGCCACAATGGACAATAATAACAATGGCGGCCTCCAGAGTGCCATGTGTCTGTGTAAACTGGCATGGTTTTTCTGAAAAACAAAGCTACTAAAAATGTGCTTTGACCTAAAGCCATTGTGGTCGGAGTGTTTTAGAAAATGATTGCGTCGGTGTTTTCACCAGCTGAGGTATCAAAGCTTTGCTGCAAATTGTTTAGATGAATTTTGCCTGTTCTGTGTTCAAATTAAACCATAGTTCACCAGGGGTCAGAATGTTCACAACGTAATAGAGTATTGAGGTCGATTTTGAGGTAACAAAATTAGTCAGGTATGCACCAAGTTAGGCTGTTCAGTTTATCTGATTGAGACAGTTTCATCACCCAGTTTCTGTAGATGATGATAATGATACAGCTATGTTAGCTTCTTTCAGGTCTCATGAACAAACAGGGAAGATCGGGTGCTCATTTGTAGGATTGCTCTCTTCTTGTTGACCTTTATCACAATTTGTTATCTTGTTGATTCCTCTGGCTCCTTCTGCAACAAAGCCAAAGGAAACAGTTTGTCTGGAGGAGTAACAGGCTGTGCTCTGAAATGGTCAAACCAAGACACTTGGTAGCGGCTCATTTACTCTCCTCTGCTTCGGGCTATCGGACCTCTTTGTGGACTTTAGATGTCAGAGGAGTGTCCAGGACAGATAAATCACACTTTGTGTCGTTATGCAGTACAAGTGTTCATTGTTTGGGAATATGGAAGGACTTTATTTGTCTGTCTTTTTCTTTTCTTTTTTATGAAGCATAAAAAATCTGATCTACTGTTTGAAATGTGTCAGTTTAAGGTGATTCTGTTCAGCCAGCAGAGTGATCGACCTCCAAAGTTGCCTACAAGTCATTCCTCTTTTCTTGCCAATTGCTGACTCAGAATTTGCCCTCCTCCTCCTCCTTCTCCTCCTCCTCCTCCTCCTCCTCCTCCTTCCTCCATTATCGGCCAGGCGACCAGACATTCATCTCAATGAAAGCCTCTCTTTGTGTCTCTCACTCCGCTGACAGAACCTAATTATTGCCTGTTGTATATCTGCTCATAAATAATAAGAAAGCTAATTTCTTACGTGAACTCCTGAAAAAACTCATTAGGCTTTTTGGAGGTACACGTGGAGTGTTTCATAAAGAGGGAATCAACAAAATGTGCTTCATCAGTGCTTTCATGATATATTTGCTCTGCAAATTTACAGACCGTTCATAAATGATTTCTGTGTGATCTGTGTGTGTTAGATTTAAACAAATCAGTGTGAACTTGTGCGGTGCTTTTCTTCTATAAGAAACTGGAAATTGTTTGAGCTGTAACATGCGTTCACACATAAGTCAAGAATGGCACGAATCTCAATTCCTGACCGAGAATCATGATTTTGACCTAAATTATATGATTCAGTGCAAAGGCGTCACGGACCATTATGAACAGTCGCAACCTGTTATTATGCATTCCAAGTAAGAGCACGAAACAGTGGCGGATCATCAGGTGTCATTATGCACGATCACCAATATTGTTCAACAGTGTTGCGCGCTGCCGTGCGCCCTTGCGCATAGTCATTTTCTCTCACCAATCTAAGATGCGTCTCATGGAGGCGTGGGTGTTTGCCCAGGGCGTAAAACAAGCCAGGTCTGCAACTGGCTATATATATATATATATATATATATATATATATATGGCTCCACACGCACACCCCAATCATTCTACCATCAACTGCTGAACAGGTCACACGGTCCAGATTGTTCCACATCCAGTGAAATACCATAGAGTTAAGCAGAGAGGAGGATGCGGCAGGGGAGTGAATGCTATCATGCCGTATAACACATCCCATCACAACTAATCGACAAGCTTATTAGTGATCTTCACGTATTGAGACGAATCTTATTAATCTTGAAAGATTTTTTGACAGCCAAAAACATGTTCCACAAATATTAGGAGTATCATGCACCGATACACTCTTTTAAGAACCTTAGTCAGAACTATTACTTCACTTAAGAATGTCAGGAATGACGGGAAAGTGATATTTGTAAGTCATCCTCCTAATGTGTGAACGCACCTGGATTCAGTAGAAACAAGCATTAGGACTCAAAGTCAAGGAGATGGAAAATATAGTTACGGTATTGCTGTTTATTATAAGAAATGTGGTAATTGGTATTTTAAAATTAAGTAAATTAAAAAAAACTATTATAGTATAAAAGTGGTAACAAAAAAGAAACATGTAGATTTTTCGCCCATTTTTTTTGGTTAAATATCTGTTACTTTTAGTTTGGTAATTTATTAGGAATCACCAATGTCTATATTAAACTGTGGGAACTGTTTAGAAATTATTTTCTGCTATAGGTTTTTCTATTTTTCATTTAGTTAATCACAAATTGTCAAATAAGATGCACTTGAGAGCGACTGTATTTGGCATCGAGCAGCAAGAAACCGGAGAAGAGTTTCAAATGAAACACTCAGTGCAAGCAGAAATTCAGTTTCTCTAAAGGACTCAATGTAATATGATCCGACTTTTCGGATGATGCAGATGTTGACATTGAGTGAGAGTTGTAGTATGAGTCAATCACAGGATTAACTCAGAGGGACAGAAAGAGCATCCAGGCTCGGGCTTGTCAAAATTATTACATAACTGCTTGATCACACGTTTTGAACTGACCGTGGTGATTTTACATGATTATCTAAGTTGTTTCTTTTCAGTGGTAGAAACAACTCACACAAATGTCAAATATCATGATTATTTGTATCTATTTAAGGTTTGACAGGAGATCTCATGATGTCCACAAGTTACATTTTGTTCTTTCTTTTTTAATAGAAAATTTAAATCACCGCTGTGGCACTTTGTAAAGATACCAATCTGCGAAAATGATTGAGACCGGTGAATTTTGATTCTTGTTTGTGTCAAAGCGTCTCCATCAGATTGGTTTTGAGTATCAACTCAATTCACACAAACTGCTCTTTCATTTTTTAACATGTCAATATTATCTTTTTTTTTTTTAAAGCTGGCAACAAAAATGAAATCACCAAATAAACAAAATTATCTTTTTCCACTGCAAGACCAGATTTACCGTCAGTTTGTGGTGAATTGAAATCATCAGAAAACTTGTTTATTTTACTTCCAGTGATGAAAGTGTGTCCTCATACAGTGAATACAATAGAAAAATAACAATGATGGAGGATTGTCAGGTTTCTTCTTGCGTTTTAACTGCAAATCAATGTTTTGGTTTTTTTTGTTGTTGTTTTTTTTGTGCTGTCTAATGTGTTTTGTGAATGATTTACACCTGTTGCATGAGCGCAGCTTTCTCTGCTGTCATTTTACAATTGATTCTAACTTTTTGTTTAATTCGTGTTTTGTTCTTCTTTTATTTCTTTTGTGTTTTCAGACTCTCTTCTTTATCTCTATCTTCCAACCCTTTACACAATAACCAAACAACAATGATGACAAGATATAATTGGCAGGATATAGAATTTTGAGTGCATCAAGTGTATTTATTTTTTTCATTCATACAGTATGAGTAATTTTATAAGTCATCTGTAGAGCTAAACTGTTGTTGTTGATGTTGTTGTTGTTGTTGTCGTTGCAGGTAATGCAACTAAAACAGTTAAATCAGGCAGGAGGGAAAGCATTTGTAAATCTTCTGAAGGCAACAAAAATTACAGTACACAGGATGAAGATCTCAAAAGTCTCGTGATCTTGCATAGAATGATTTTTTTATTTAGGTAGTGTTTAGAATGAGTGGATTAGCCACCATTCCTTGCTTCTTTGCTTTGTTTCTCAGAAATAAAGCTGAAGGATGGGTCGAACTGTTGAAGGACGGGAGAACATTGATTAGTTCACACAGGGCATTTTCTTTCCTGGCGGACACTGTGTGGGGCAGGTCGACCCCTGGACCTCTGCTGAGGGGTCTCTGAAGGTCAAACAAGAAACAAGAAGACTACTGAGCCCAAACGGGTGAACAGCTGGCTGAGGAAGACAGGTGATAGATCAGGGCAATAGAGATGCTGCTTCACAGCGTCAGTACCGAGACCCGTCCCATCTTCACTGTGGTCGGGGGTTGGGATCAGGTGTCAGGCTCTATTTGCAGTCACATTGACTCGAATCAAAAGAAGCCCGACAAAAGCTTCAGCTATTGGAAACAACACAATTTGTACCGCAGTATTATCACTCACTCACAGTGGGGTGCACAGTTCACTGAGCAGTCAACAACTTCAATCGGTTGCACATATTGAGGGTGTCACTGGAAGTACACAATGAGACCCACAGAGTGGATATAAGTATCTTCAGTCTTAATCTTGTCCTAAAATAATAAAAAAAAAATTTTCTTAACTAACAAAGAACTTCATGTGTTGCCTTGCCTGATTAAGTTTGGAAATTTTCTACTGTTTGAGAGTTAAAAAAAAAAGAAAAAGACAAAATGCTGGCTTCAAATACAAGTGATAACTCACTTCCAGCTATTTTTTTCCCTACTCCACACATAAATGTGGAAGAAATGTGTTAAGAATGATGTAGTCATTAGACTTTCTTGCCATAATGTGAGTCAAGAATACATGATAGGGCACAACACTTCACCTGGTGGAGTTTGCATGGTTTCCCTTTGCACGCATCAGTCTAATGTAGTTGGTCTTTGCTTAACGATCCAAAAACAGACTTGTTTTAACTCTATGCAACCCCAAACTTGTACAAACAAGTACAGAAGAAGGAAACACCCAGCAGCATGTGGAAATAAAGAACATATTTAGTGTTTAATGACAGACACTTGGAAAGCTGGATAAAAATAGCTAAAAAAAAAACAAACCCAAATCAGTTTATTGTTTGTGAGTTGTCATGCTGACTTGTACGATACAGTGGGACTCAGACTGATCTTCTTTCATCTGGGTGCGTTGAACTTTGGTCAGATTTTTTTGTTTCACCTATTGACCATAGCGATGTCGTACCAAATTACAGATAAAATAAAGCTTATAGGGTTCATGTCATTCACTAATCTGATCTCGCAATCCAATATGTCCAGCTGCATGGAACAAAAAGCTGATGCAGACACAAACATAAACCCAGTTTTTAACTGATATATACTGTATATAAGTGACATTTGATGTTCTGCTTATTAATGTTTCCCTCTTCAAAAATCCAGGTAAAAAAACAACCAGAATGAAGAAGACTAGTTTTATTTATATGTCCTACTTTTGTTTCTATCATTTCATTTCACAAATATTTATTCTGGCTGTCCTTTTCATTAGCGGTCGGGTCTTTTTGCTTGTAAAAGTCATCAGTTGGTGAATACAAACTGCGCTCCCCTTCAACTTCAATGTAATTGATTTCAAATAGATATTGCTGTGATCTAAAAGATGCTGTGGAGCTTTGTAAGCCATACAGGCTATATAACCCAGGGATAAAAGCAGGATATTTTCTCTTCTCTTGTTCGCTGAGTCTCATTTTCCAAAACACAACCATTTCTACTGTGGAGGACTGTCATAGTTCCTCCTGCATGCCCCCC
>OMNM01024941.1:5943-16165 GCA_900302745.1 Parablennius parvicornis | reverse complement strand
GGGAAAGCCCCGCAAATTATATTTGAGGTGCAATTTCTTCTCTTTTTTTTCTTTTTTTTTTTGAGCGAGCTCATTGATCTTTGTCTTCTAAGTGTAACACACACAAACACACACACACACAGGCAATACTAACATCACATTGTAAGCACCTGCATATTGTGTTCTTGTTCTGACAAGCAGTCCTCCGACACCTTGCTTTGAGAACCAGCATCGATTTGCCGAGCAGTTTGAGACTCGGCAGCTCGTCTGTTTGAATGAATAAATTTGATTCGACCGTCCCGTCGAAGGCTGGACGCCGGATCTCTTTTGATAGATGCTAATTTAGGCTGCACAATATCGAGAAACTCTGCAATAATTTAGTCAAGTGACGCATCGATGATATGACAGTGATAACTGAATCAGTACTCAAGTCCGTCCATCTAACTTCCAAAGCTTTATTCATTTCAGAGGCCGTCCGGCGGCGGAGCTGAACTCGGCTTACGCTGGATGACGGCAGGTTACGGTCACTAACGGGACATTAACTTCATGCTTTTTGGACCCAGAGTTTAATGAGAAATTTAAAGTAATGACCTTCACACTATGACGCCAGAGTGCCACTGTGCTGCCTCAGTACTTCAGGATGCGCTAATGACGTGTTGGCATGTTCTCCCTGATCGGCACAGGTTTTCTACATTCGTACAAACGTGTGTGTGCTTGTCCGTCTCTCTGCGTTTGCTCTGTCCCTCACCCGAACTGCAGGTGTGTTCGTCCAAAGGAGGAAAACACAAACATAGAGAATAAATAAATAAATAAATTTAATCCGTCAGCAAGTAAAGAAATCCTGACAGCCTGTGCTAAAGCTGACTGCGGTGAGACGGGACAAACAGTGCTCACATGTCGGCAACAAACCATGACAAACACACTTCGTTTAAAAAGAAAAGAAAAAAAGTTGTGGAAACTGCTGATAATTGGCATCCGTGCCAATAAAGTCCTCCTCGATAGCTGCGTTTGATGTCCTGATTTTGCCGGAATTTAATTCCTTCCTCATGAAATGTTTATGTTGTTTTGGCTCCCCCCCTGTAGGGTGAAACATTTCACAGAATAAGTGTTCTGTGTCATAGCTATTTGTGCTTATTAAGATGCACACTATTAGAGACAAGCGTCCTCTTTAAACAGAGCAGCTGTTGTATAATTCTCCACCTCAATAATTTGAGGATTTCCACAAAGTCTCCCAGGAGTCGAAAGCATTCTGCGCGCAATCATAGCTGCAGCAGACGCGAGGCAATTACAGCAAGCATACTGAGTGGTTTTATCTAATTCCCTTATTAAGGCTGGAGAGCTAAACCTGTGGTTGTTTACATATCAGGCTTTGTTTGTTGGCGGAGCTGCTTTAGTGAACACGCTCAGGTAGCATGTCCTGTATTTGCCCTCAAACACGCCGCACCTGTAATGCTGCAAGGACAAACACAGCGTTTAGCATCCCGACAGCGTCACACACGTTTACCTCGGTGAAGTGCATCACTTGGAGGAATTCAGATGAGCTCAACACCAACATTCAGTGTTTGTGACCCTCGTGCTCATTTAATTTGGGGAGTGAAATGTCACGGTGCCACCCCGAGGAGAGAAAATGAAGCAGGGCACGATGGTGCTTCAGCAGTAAGCTCCTTTTTTCTCACGTTTGGAAATGAAAGCAGCTGTATGTGTGTGTGTACAGTTTAAAGTAGGCAACCTATAGCTGCAGGGGAAACAGGGTCATACACCCATGACATGCCACAACACCAAAACCCACGGTGAACAAAATGAGAGCTGAGATGTTTGTGCTGCTGTCATATGAGGAGGAGCAGATGCAGGAAATTCTGGCGACGCGAATAACCAATGTCACAGTGTTTCTGTGAGGCCATTATGTGACTCCTATACGGCGAATGGAGTCTGGCTCAGACCGTGTCCACGTGGATATGAAAATGTTTCCATACACACAAAACCACATCAGGAAGCGTGTCTGTCCACATGGAACTACTGAAAACACTGCAGCATTTATAGCAGGCCTGAAGTAGCTGCAGAAACTCTCCAACAGAGAAGAAGACACTTGAAACTCAATAGAAGATGTTGGAGTTTCGTACTTAATACTGTTATTACCGCTGATCGCTCTCAGTGATCGAGAAGGAGCAGAAGATTTGGTTGTAAAAGTAACAAAAAGCACAAAAGTATGATCCATCATTGTTGTGTTGTTGGTTGTCATGGTTATCATACGCAGGTTAAGGGAGAGGCGGGGCTTAGAGGTGGTTTCCAAAAAATGTTGTTCAAAAACGCCGGCGTCATGAGATGGAATAGCCGTCCGAAGCGAATAAAAACATGCTTTGATATGCTTAAAGTCATCTTGGTCTGGACGGGGTGTCACATACTGACTTCACATGATCGGTCGAATTGGCCTTTGGTTAAGCCCCGCCCCCAAACACAAACGAACCGAAAGGAGTCGATGATCACCTGGCCAGACTTGGACAAACATTCTGAGCTCCGTAGAGAATCAGCCACACTTTTGGTGTATGGTGGTTTCTACACGGTCAGCTGCTACGTAAGCAGCAAGCTGCGACGGCTTGTCCAAGTTAGTGCCAATAATTAAGAGGGGCGGGGCTTAGTCAGAGATATATTTATGTGCATGCTGCCATGCAATGTGCATGTACACTATTGAGAGAAACCTTGGATTTCAGGAACCCGCTCAAGAATATTTCTCAGACTAACAGAGAGAGCCTTTATTTAATTTATATTATTTTGGGTTTTTTTGTTCCCCTTTTCCTTTTCGAAAATTTTAGATTGCGTCCATCACAATTGTCATCCAGTAGTGGTGAGTGACGTGTCGTTAAATCAGCTGTAAGTAAACCGCCACAAAAGCTAAATCAGACATGAACCGGGATGAGGGAGCATACATGCTGTACTGCACCTGGAGCAGCATCCTGATGGAGTAGACGGACAGCAGGGGGCGTGGCCAATCTGTCAAAAGTGACAGCGCGGTCACACCTCAAACTGATATAAAGACATGTCATAAACCACCCCTGGATGACATTTCTGACAGGAGTATCCAGTCCAAACATGTCACAAATGTATGATAAAAAAGCCGACCTGCCTGAAGAGAAGAAAAGAGAAAATACTTGTAACAGAGAGAAGTAGCCCGGGCTGATACAGAGACCCTCGCTCTAGTTAGCTGTGTCTAACACACTGCCAATCAGACGCAACTGCAAGACATCAGGCTTCGGGTGGTGAATAGACTTCAAGTTACATCAAATATTCTACCACTTTTGTAGTGTCAACACACTTTACACTATCAGTCACACTCACGAATGCATGCACGTGTCAGCTACCGTACAATACTGTGCAAAAGTGTCAAGCATGCACGTGGAAATGTTGCGAAGTAGGATCGTGCTCGAAAAGAAAGGTGATCATTATTTATTTTCAGACAGAAATCAGTATCTAGAGTGTCCAATCTGTGCACTGAAAACACCTTATCAACACCTTTCAGAAATTCATATGGATCGTCTTTGGCTGTAGGCCGAAGAATCAAACTGTTCTGTCTCTTTATATAATCCCAACCAGACTCCAGGATGTTGAGATCAAGAAGGGGCAACAGCATCACTTCAAGAACTCCTAATTTGTCTTCATACCTTCAGATAGAAGTCAATACCATTGGCATGTTTAATTATCTGCAGTTGCTACCTGCTCACATGTGTATGCAGCATGGAGCCTTCAGCAGACTGATGTGCTGACCTGAAGGTACTTTCTCATTAGAGTTTCATCAATAATCCATTGGTGGTAATGAAAACTGGGTGTGTTCTCTGTCTGATACAACAAACTACTCTAATTCCCCTACTTTATATTCTCCTCCTTTTCAATTCAGCCGACATGAAAAGGCACCGCGGATGGAACAGTGGTATAGTGGTAGGCACAGCTGCCGTCCAGTCAGTGGGTCGGGTTTGCTTCTTAGTTATTATACAAGTGTGTGTGTGTCCTCTGAAAATGTAGGGTTTTGGAGTTTTTTTTATTTAGTTATCCCAATCTTGTTTCTGCTACATTCAGAGGGAAGCCAAATCCTCATTTCTGTCGATATATGAACCACGAGGTTCTAAATCAAATAGGCATTCAGTACTTTTTCAGTGTATTAATGTGACTTTAAGTCCTTGAAGTGAGAAGGCTTCTTAATATTTAACTCCAGGCAACTCCTCTTTAACGGGTCCAGCTGGAGCTGATGTATCAGCTTGGTGGCCATCTTGGATGGGTCAATGCTTTTTCTATTCCAGTGCATTCACTTCAACTCAGGGGGAAGAAGTCTTCGCATGATTAAAACAAACACAACTTTTAGAGAGTGCTTAAACTGCAGCTTTCTGGAATCAAATGCATGCTCATTAACACTACGGCGTCTAATCTCATCCACAGTCATGACGACATTAGTCCCATAACAGCTTCCAGCAACGTCAATATGGTTCTGTTACTTCCCTCATTGCGGCTTTAATGGCAGAACTGCAATGCCCCTTCTGTCCACCACCGTGGCCTTCAAAGTAGAGGTCAAAGAGGAATAATATTAAACTTTATAAGCCAAATATTGTCTGTAAATATGACTGGTGTACCATGAAAAAGAGCTGTGTTTATTTTATAACGAAAACAGGAAGCTCCACAAACTCTGTATCTATAAGTCATACACCTGGCCCACCGACTGTGTGCACGCCGGGACGCCTTCGCTTCAGTCGCTCAGTGGGAGGCGGGACTGTTTTCATTGCCACATCAGGACACTGCCTCCTCAAGGCTAAGCCAGGAGCACCGCATTAAACCTGTTCAGATCTGAAAAGCACCTGTCTACCCAGAAGCCATCGCTATTCGAGACCGGCTGTAAGACAGGACCTTCAGGTATCGCACGGAGTGGGAAGACTTTTATAGCCCCAACACACAACATTGTGCAAACAAAACTACAGGGGGTTGATAGAGTCAGTAAATCCAAATGATTCAACACTTCAAAGACTTGATATCCGAAGCATGTTCTATAGTTGTTGAAATAAATTCTCTTGATTATTCTACCACATCTTCAAGGTTCTTTATTTGCCATTTGTGCGTAACCAGCAGTTACAACACATTGGAATTCTTGTGCGGGGTTCTCAGAGTCAACAGTTGAAGTAAACAATAAATAAGTTTTTACGTTAAAAAGTATAAAAGATAAGATTAAAAACACTACACAGCTATGACAGATTAACCCGAATAGGAAAGTTTGAGACATAAAATGATAAAATATAAATAAACATATAGCGTATTGCACGTTCCTAAAAAAGACAAATATTGCACGTTTATAAAGTACAAGAAATAGAAAAATATTGCACAGATAATTAGATGTAGTCTATTAGGGTTCTTTTGCCATCAACCTGACAGTAGCCGGGAAGAGGTTCTGTGAGTTTTAATACTGTCCGCCCTGCTGTGTCTCAGGTTGTACGTACAGTGTTTGTGTCGGAGCAGATAGTGAGCAGGGTGGAGTGAGTCCCTGAGGATTCCTTCTGCTCTTCTTCGACAACGCTGCTCGTACATGATCTCCATGGAAGGACGTTTTTTTTTTTTTTTTTGGTAATAATCTCTTCAGCTGTCTTTATGACTCTTTGGAGAGCCGTCCTCTCTGCCTGTGTGGTGTTCCCATACCCGACGGTGAGAATGCTCTCCATTAGTCCTCTGTAGGCCTGGGTGAGGGGACGATGGTCCAGACCAGCTGTCCTAAGGTGCCTGATGAAATAGAGCCTTTGCTGGGCTTTGTTGTGAGTCCAGCGGAGGTCAGATGTGAACCTGCAGTCCCAGAAAACCTGGAGCCGTCTGCCATCTCCACCTCAATCCCTGTGATGGAGGGAGGCCGAAGAGGAGGAGAGTTCTTCCTGAAGTCTAGGATTACTGTCTTGGTCGTTCTCCTCTCCATAGACAAGGATGTTATTTACCAGGACCCTGTATCCCGACTAGTCTTCCCCCTTGATGAGCCCCAGGATGGTGATAGCACCGTCATATTTTACCGTGACGGTGCCATCCTGGGCGGAGACGCAGTGGTGGGTGTACAGGGTGAGGAGTTTTGGGCTCAGGCAGCAGCCTTGTGGTGGTCCTGTGCTGACTCTGAGCTCAGCAGACACCCTTCCGCCCTTCTTCACCACCAGTGGTCTTTCGATCCGGAAATCCAGAATCCAGTTGCAGGCGGAGGTGGGGACTCCGAGGTCCGACAGCTTCTTGATCAGTCTGCCCGGTCGGACGGTGTTAAAAGCAGAGCTGTAGTCCAGGAAGAGCATCCTGGCATACGTCCTGCTTCTGTCCAGATGTTGCAGGATGTGGTGAAGGGCTATTCCCACCGCGTCGTCCACTGATCGGTTGGGGCAGTAGGCAAACTGGAAGGGGTCGATAGTGTCTGGGACTGTGCTGTTGATGTGTGTACGGACTAGTATCTCTAAACCCTTCATGGCGGCTGGTGTGAGTGCCACTGGCCTGAAGTCGTTAAGGATGTGTGTATGGGGTTTTTTTTGTGGGACTGGTATGATTGTGGAGGTTTTGAAAATGCGGGGTACGACAGCCTGGGGTAATGACATGTTGAAGATGTCAGTGCATGCACCAGCTAGCTGTTCTCCACAAACCTTCAGTACCCTGGGAGGCACAAGTTCCTGATTGGTTTCATCAGATCTGTAGTTCTGCAACATGACAGATGTTTCCAGGTGTTTAGAGCTGACCTTGAGAGCCTTCTTAACAACCAGCATTAAAAAAAATGGCTTATATCATGGCGGTCTCGATAGATCTCATATATGTATCATGTTTTTTTTAAATCAGATTCACTAATTTACACCAATGATGTGATACGTTGAAGGTGTTTGCAGCACATTGTGAGAAACTAACAGTTTGAAGGACAACCTGCTCGTTCTTCTGAACCACAGCTAATACACAGCAGCGTTTCAGTACTTGCGACGAGTTATTTTTAGCTTTATGAGTTTCTAGACTTCAAAAGTTGCTGCAGGTTTGCTGTTGACAGATGGTGATCAGCATGAGTCCCAGAGGATATATCGCCTCCCATTTCTTCACAGAAAACATGAGCAGCAAGTGTAGTGGTCGGAAAGTTTCTCTCACAGCAGGAATATCCGCAGCTTGATTAAAGATTCAGAAATCTGCATGTTTTTCCTCCGCATTGGTTTTGAATTAGATGACGTCTCCACCATCAGTTGAATCCAGCCCAAGCAACATCAAAGCTGTATGTGGTGGGTATAAGGTGGATGCTTTACAAGCCTGATGAGAGAGAGACAGAGTCGAGAGACAATAGAATTTAAAAGGATTGTTTCAGCTGCTCCCTTCTCCCTTCGCCACAGTTTTAATTTAGTCACCATCCTGGTGTAAACTGTGTGACCTCTATTCTATTCTATTCTATTCTACTCTATTCTACAATTTAAATGATTACCATGGTAACTTGCCTCATAAGCATGAAATTTATGCTTTATCTGGTTTTCTGAGCTATTAATAATGACTGTACTTGACAATAACCATACACTCATGTGTGTTACTCTCAAAGACCGACAGACGGTCCAATGAAGTACGTGTTCTTTCCATCCTATGATCTCACCAAGTGTAAATCCTCCCTTTAAAGAATACAAGATAATAGAGTAGAACAGAAATATTTCAATATTTCAATTAGGAAGGCCTTGACAGCTCCACGGAGTTGAAATTCACACCTGGTTCATCAAACTCCATCAAACTCAGAATCCAACAAGACCTCTGAGGGAATGCTGTGGTATCCGGCACCACGATGGGAGGAGTAGATAGAAACTGACAACCGCAGACCACGGACAACCCACAAGGGCTACAGTTCAGGAAATGCTCAAACACATTGAAATCTTTACTCTTGCCCACTTTCTAACTTCCAACACATCAGCTTCGAGAACAAAACTTTCACTCTCGGCCTCGTTCGTCTCGTCAACTGACAACACTGACTCGCTCTTCGTCATGACAGCCGTCAGTGGTCATGATGTTATGGCTCATCGGTGTTTACGCGATCAGGTGATGAAGGTAATCTCCATAACTAAAAAGATTAATGCTTAATGCTGTGAAACTTCATCACTAATGATGTAGCAGGCGGGAATGAATCGACAGGCACAATCAATTCAAGACATAATTCCCATATTCCATGAGTTAAGTAGTCAGAGATTTATTTCATATCGTCCTAAAGTTGGAATTTCTCATGATGTGACTTTGTGCACCTGCTCCTAATTTCACATTGACTCACTTCCAGTTGACTGAACCATGCTCGGACACGAACGCTTTAACACGGGGACTTTGTTTGCATGACTGGTGTCCCGGAACAATCGCAGAGTTTCTGCGCTGAACTCCATCTGTGTGGCCTCTGCAGCCATGTTGAGATCAGGAAGCTTTGACAAATGGACTTAAACAGCCAGTTGTCAACACCGTCTGCAGGATGCAAATGTTATGAGAGGTGAAAATTACATTTTTTTTCAGTCTGAAACATTCATAAACAGCCTGAAAATAATAATCAGAACGTGTCCGATGAATCTACCGAAGTCAGGCTGAAGGTAGACTGATCCGCCTTGTAATACCGCTCTATACCACAGCATGGAGCAGTGAGTCACTCACGGCAGGATTTAAAGCAAGAAAGAAATATCCAATGTTATCAGGACTGTAATAGAAAGCAGAGGAACTAAGATTATTGATTCATGTCGAAAAATATAAGTTTATGTGTAAATTCCAAATATATGTGTGTTTTTGTTCATAATTTCATGTTTGTTTGTGTATCACCTGCTCTCAAACCGCATCCTCTCGTGTTACGCTGAGTTTCCACAGCATGCCGACAGACGTGACTTTGGCCGACCTCTGCTGAGGATCTCAGACATTATATTTCATGGCGGCAGTGTTTGTGCGCCATCGTGGAGAACGAGAGGTCTGATGGTGACAAATGATGACCCACAAAAAGTGGAATGAGCCGCTTGGTGGTGGATGAAAGTGGGACATAAATATTTACAGGAACCGCAGGAAGTTTAGGAAATCACAACATTCAGCTTGTGCAGGATTAGAGAAGAGAAAATCCCTACAAATCTCAACCGTGATTGATTGTTTCTTTATATACGTGCAAAATAAAGTAGGAACGGCTCCGCAGTTTGACAATGTAAAGGAATATTACATTTATTTTTGTAGGTTGTTTCTGTTAACAAATATAAATGTTGACAACTACTGTATAAGTCTCAAAATGAACTTTAACCGTGTTTAGTTGTTTTGTTCTCTACATTAAATGGTTTTAATTAACTTGTGTAACTCTAGATTAACAGCTAATAACCACACTTGTATTATTTTGTGGAATGTTGATTTGATCCAAACCAAGCAACACAAGTAGTTTGAATAAAATGCAGATTTTTTTTTTTTATTTAATAAATCAGTTTTTGGTTAATATGTAAAACTTTCCTTTAAAAAAAAAAAAAAAAAAAGCCTTCTCTTAATTGTCTTTTATGTGTTCCTTTTAAACCCAGTAATACCAACAATTTTAACAGTTTTTTCTTTTCCTTGATTTACCTTTAAAACTTGTTCTGTATCACTTTGAGATTGTTTAAATGTAAAGTGCCTTATAAATAAACTGTATTATTATTATCATTACTATTGAGTAATGAGTCGTCGTACAGTTTACTGAAAGAGTACTTGACTACAGTAAGATGTTTTGACTTCATTACATTTAACCGGTATTAATAATGCTTTCGCATGTGTACAGGTACGTCTGTTACTTTCTTGTATTTTCACGTAATAAGAAGTAAAAACATGCCGGCTGGTTTGATTCTGGCTCATTTAAGGGTTATTCTATAAACTGTGCCTGTCAAATAGATAAATTAATACAAAGAAATGGCGAAACCGAGTTAAAAAAAACAAAAAAAAAACAGTGGGACTGAGTTTAGGAGAGTGCACATGCACATGTAGCACGGCCCGGCTTCCTGTTTGCCGACACTAATCCAAAGGCAGCGGGGATTTTCTGCCTCTTGCTGCTTCTTGCCTCACACCCCTGCAGGGCTCTCAGATCCACACTGGCCTTCCCAGTCACACACACACACACACACACACACACACACACACACACACACAAAGATATACACAAATAGACTATAAATATTCAGGCCAGGATCTGCGCTACAATGCACACCGGGGACATAACACACACTGCACTCATTTCATTCTTTTTCTTTTTTTTTTTTTTTTTTCCCCCCAACGA
>OMNM01024924.1:17265-34707 GCA_900302745.1 Parablennius parvicornis | reverse complement strand
CCCCCCCCCCCCAGGACATTCCTCTGCGATCAGCCCCCGTTTCCAATATTCCTGACAGGTAAGACGAGTCTAAGCTGCCGCCGTAGCTGCAGAATTATCCAGTATGTGTCTGTAACTGCAGCAGAGTGTGAAGTTTGGCATGGATGGAAAAAAAGACTGTAATTTCACTTATGATTCACCCTGACCCGTCGACCAACCCCGTTACTCAGTCGCATTTTTGTGCTCATTGGTTCAAAAAGGAAAGCTGCTATTCCCTCTCGTCATTAAATTTAACACCATCTTTGCTTTGCATTCCTTTCATAGTTGCATATAAAACTCTTTGTCAAAGAAATCACAAGGATGGTAAATGTTTTGTTTTATTATTGTGGAAGTCATACCGAACAGATGGAGAATAATTAATTAAGTGAAATGCACGTGAGCATTTTGAGGGGTATTTCAACATTGGGGCGCATACTCTTACCTGTTGCTGCAAGTTGCACTTGTTTTGGGAGCAGTTGCATTGACACTCGCCAAAATCATGGGAATCTTATTTCATCATATGCAAGATTTCAATAAAAGAGATTTTCTTGATTCTCGATCGATCTTGATTACATGCAGGATTAAATGCAGGACTTACTGAGAGTGAATTTAAACAGTGTGTTTACTGTCCTAGTTTATGTTCTGACAATTAAAATTATCAATCCATAATACATGAGAAGAAGCCAATCATCTGACCAATACTTTTATATTTTCATTGTACTCACCAGCCTGCATGCAACATTTTCGGCTTCCTGCGTTCTACTGTCGAGGCTTTTAAAAGGGTCATAATCTGCAAAACATGAGCGGAGCAGTAAAATGTCAAAGTTTGATCACTCGTTCCTTTTGAATTATTCATAAATGGTCCTTGAGATTTCCTGACATTGTTCTGCATTATGAGATGTCTAAACACGACTTGGACATTTTGTTCCTTCTCCGATGTTGCACAAATGTTACCTCTTCACCAATTTTGGCCATAAGCTCTAAACTGCCTAATAAATGGCTCTGGAATCCAGAGTCTGCAGATAAAGTCCTTTGTAAATGAGGAGTATGTGTGGGACCGGAAGAACAAGATGTACAAGTAACATTTAACCCTCCTGATATTTTGAGGGTGAGGAAAAGCAAAAATAGTCCAAAGTCAAACTGACCCTTTGTGTGTTTAATCAACCTTAAACAACTTTTTTCATCAAGCATTCAGATCATCAGCATAACTACTGTTTCATACAGTCCTGTTTTTCCACTCCTATATGCAGATTATAGTTTCTATATGGTCTTCTTTTTTTCTGTAATCTAATTTTTTCCACTCAAATTTTATAACGATAATTAAGCTTTAGCCTAAGTACTCTGTTTTGTTATTTGTTTTCAATGCTGGGTCAAACCCAAAAACTACATATAATCCACATGTGCATTAAAGGAATTTAACTTAGAGGAAAATGTTTCATGCTGCAAAAGTTATGTAAAACTGAATTTTGAAATTTGAGTTTAATCTCCACGATATAATGCATCAACATCAGCTTAGGTGGTTGTTGTGTCCGTCTCTTGTAAAAATCATTGTTGAACTACTGATGCTTAAACAGCTTGAAGACAATTTAAACAGTGCTTATATTTTTTAAAACTTAGATTGTTTTTACAGTTGAAATATGCAACTAGGTTGTGGTACAGTTAGAATAGTGATAATGTACATTAAGATGTGCATGGTAAAACACAGTTCAAAAATGAAATTTAACAAATAAATCATTTTGACTGTCTGATACCTCCTGAACCATTTCTTTCAGACATTTCACTTACAGACACATAAATCTAAGGAATGCACTCTAATGTTACTGAAATATTCAATATTTGGTTGGGTTCAAAGTGCAAGTATACTTACATTTCCTGCCAGAAATAACCACATGCTAATTAAAAAAAATAATCATTGAAGCAATCCAGACATGACTGTGTTGGTTCTCTTGGTTGTATTTTATCCTTCTGTCTGGAGTTCGTCCAGAAACAGGCATTTGAGGCAAACTGAGGCTGTGTCTCTCTTTTCCCTGTGATGGACTGGAGATCTGTTCATGCCCTCACATATTGTCAGATCCAATAATCTTCGTCCTTACAGTGGATACAGTAGTATAAGGATCTTCTAGATTGAACAGTTCAAATCATTGCTTTGTACTTATTTATTGTTGATAACAGCCTTTTCCCAAACCTCCAGTTCAAATTGCAAGGTTCACTTTTTGTACATTAATTATTTGGTACATTGACATTGTCTATGAAAAAAAAAATGAAGCAAATCCAAATTTCCCGACTGGAATTGTTTTTTTTAAACTGGCTTGCTTTACCCAAAAGTAGTTGAACCACTTTTGCTATTTTCCACAACCACAAAGAAGATGAAATTGATAAAGTTGGTGTTTGATTGTTGCCGGAGTCAACCATGAGATTTGTCAAATGAAGCCATCACTTGAATCCCACATTGTAGAGCTGCTTGTCAGAGCCTTCAGGTAATGAACAGGCCAATTGATAGTGGTTATAGCTTGCAGTGGTTAATGCCTACAATGCTTCATCTGCCCATCTGGCGCAGTCAGTGAGCAAACAGACAAATGTTTAAAGTGTAGCTGCCGATTAGTGGGCAGGACTCACCTACACAAACAACGGGGGCTTTAGTAATGCGACCAGAGGAGATAGGTGTGCGCACGGGAGCGTAAGCGTTCGACTCTGCTGAGAACGTTGGATTGTTTTTACCTCGGAAACCGTTAATTTCATTCATGTATTCACGGTCCACTCAGGCAGAGGAAGAACATATCCGAGGCTGAAACGACTGTGAAATAAGGTGCACGCCCACTCAGTCTTCATAACTCTGCATAGCAGAAGGAATTTTCCATGATTAAAATGTAGCAGCTGTGCTACTCGGGTCTCCGAATAAGATGTTTGGATTTGTACATGTACATGATCTTCTGCTTTGTGGTGATGTGTTTGTGTCTGATTATTGAACCCTCACAGTTTTGATGAGTCTCTTGAAGAGCCATTCTCCTTGCCGACCCCTCCATTCAGCAGCCTGAAGTGAGTGGGGCCTCCGCGGCCTGCAAGCTCTTTGCTCCTGACAGAATAGTAGTTATCAACCCTGCGGCTCGTATTCGAAACAATGGGGAAATAAATTTTTCGCCGAAAGCGCAAAGAATTTTTATCAAGCTTAGAGATTAATACCTTTTATTCACTCCACTTCATGCAGTATCCTCAAGCAAAATACAGTTTTTCTTTAGTATTTTTTTCATTCTTGGACAAAAGAAAACAATTCAAATACAACACAAAACAAAAGTTTGAAAACTCAAAGGGAGCAGAAAGAAGAATTTGTTTATGTAATCTGCCCCTTTATATCAAACAATCATTTTATAGTGAGCATTAGAAACAGATTCATTGTGATAGTAGTTGATATTACACACATTTAGTACCAGTACAACACAGTTAGTATTTACAGTTGCATCTCATCAAATGTGAATTTTGTCAAAAAAGTAATTGCTTTATCAGTTTTTTCTGCATTCATAACATATAAACTAAAACATTTGAGCTATTTAAAAAGAACTGTGATAAATATGACCTCTTGTTAGAAAAAATAGATATCTGATCCTACAAACTATTGTAACATGAGACTATGTCTTTTTCATTTTAAAGACCTATTGACTAAAGTTAAAACTATAAAACCCCAAAACAGGATTTTCAAAGTATAAATCACAACACAGCTCAATTTTGTCCCTCAGGTCACACATAAATTCACACAATCAAACATAATTTACTACTATGAGAACTTTTCGATTGCTTCCAAAATTTTTGAGACGCTCATAACGTGACTCCCTCACGGTGACAACTACTGCCGGAGTGAAGAGCCTTGCCGTCCCGACACTAACCCGAGCAGTGGTGGTCCCTTTTCTCCATCTCTAACCTCTCCCTCTTCGTCACAGGACAGCGTGTGATCTCCAAAGCCCCCTAACCTCAGTTAAGACTAACCATTAGGTGAGGCTTGTTTTGAGGTGGGGTCTCAGTGTCTTTCCCCCCCCTGATGGATTAAAGGGGGCCTGTCTACCAGCAAATCCCACAGAGATCATCTAACACGCGGCATAACGCCGAGTCTATCCCTCCTTTCTAATACAAACCGTGTTCCTCTTTTCCTCACTAACGCTCAGAATCACTTTAACCTCCAAGTTGCCTCCAAGCACAGCTAAACTGGACCCGAGTAATCCGCATGGCCTGATCTGGTTTCCCAGCATCTGTTCCTGGCAGTGTGTCTCTGTGTTTGTCTGCCTTCCTTGTTCCCCTAATGATCTCTGTGCTTTCTGCAGGAACAAATCCCAGAAGAGCAAGTTTGATGAGGAGCTTCATAATGAGATGACCACAACTATAGATGAGCTCAGCAACAAGTACGGCCTTTTATTTTATTTTATTTTTTAATAACACCGGTTAACTGATATTTACTGCGTGTGCACAAAATCTGTTCTGAAGTGAACTGGTAAAAGCTCAACAATGAGTAGATTTAATGTTGCATTTTTATGCCAAGGTGTCTTTCTGACAGTTACTCTGTGTTTGCAGTTTGAGTGAGTGATAGAAACCGTACGAATCATAACCACATTAGCTCCAACACGTGGCCTTTTTCGTGTAACTTGAATTCACCTTTGGTAGCTTTTCTCTTCAGATGCCTTGTGTTGCTCTTTTCAAAGCTAATTGAGTAGCCGCTGCCGCGCTAACTGAATGGAGGAGTAGTTTCATCTGAGAATGCATCTTTTGTCTTGAAAATAATCAGATTTCATCCTCTAAGATGATAAAACATGAATAACCCATATTCAAGGTGAACAGAAAATCAGAAAACGATGAACTGGTGAGGAGTCACAGTCAATATTTATCAAAGAACAATTAACAGTGGCCTGTTTGTTGGTGTGTAGATTTATTTAACATGCACCATGAAACTAGAATGCTCCTACAGCTATTTAACAAACATACAAATGTTTATCACAATGAAGAATCAGAAGGTACATCTCACTTGTAGACACAAGGGTGATATTTTCATCGCCCTTACAATGACCGAATTTGTAAAATTGCACTCGCAGTCTGTATGAGCCTTCAAATGTGTACTGTTACGCACAGACCCTTCATGAAAATCACAGGCTGGCCGTCACAGCTGCTGTGTGAAGACCACAGATAATTAATACAACTGCTCAAAAGAAGACACAAATCTCTAAAAAGTTAATATAGGCTGGTCATCATCCACGTTACATTTGTGAATGAATATTTATTTACTTCAACCAAAATAAAGCGGGTGCATGTCTGTCCACAGAAGGTGTCAGAAATAAGTATCCAGGTGACGAAGAAAACAATTTCCTAAATGTGTTTTTAGTTTGTCAGTTGTGTTACTTTTGAGCAAAAAAAAAAAAAAAAAAGGAGCAGATTATAAATGAACATTGTGCTAAATGTTACCCATGATTGCTGTCTGGATGGTGCTGGGATAAATAAGAAAATAACTTTTTTAATTGTGCAGACCAGAACCAAACTGTGTTGCTTGTCCCTGTGAAATGTTATTTTTTAATTCCTCTAAGCTGCTTAAATAAAAAACATCCCTCCTGCTATGTGGGACCTGGTGCTGCTTTCCGCTATAAAACAGCATCTTACACAGAACGGCGGAGTACTGATAATCTTTAAAACTGAAGCGTAAAAGTCAGAGCAATTATCTCCTCATTTTTGTCCTCTCTTTTTTAGAGGTCTTGGTCTTGGTTTATTTCCTGTGACCGATCTTTCTTTTCCAGGCGGTGGTCCAAATCTGAAGAAAGCAGCAGTTTGGCGCTGTGGTTTCCAAAGAAAGATCTGGAAAAGCAGGTTGGTCCTGACACAAAGCTCATTGAAAGTATGAAAAACATGATGTACAGTTGTACATCTCACTTCAGTTCAGTTTGTCTTATCCTGAATGAAGAGGTTCATGTCGGGTTCTTGTTTGTTTCCGTCAGTACCGAGCTCTGGACCTACCGATGTTCAAACACTACGTCGGCTGCGCCACTTTCATCTTCCTCTGTATCTTCTTGGTCCAGATGTTTGTCACTAAAGAGTGAGTGCGATGAGTTGTTTTCTTTTTTACCAGAATTTTAGGATATTCTGATCTAATGATGAGCGTAGTGTGTGTTTTGTCCTGGTGGATGCAGTTATCTGGTTTCTCTCCCTCAGCCGACAGATGTTGGGGATGTCGTTCGGAGTCTTGGTCTGCGTGCTGCTGCTGACCCTCTCCATCTGCTTCGCAGGTCACTTACAGGTCAGTGCCCTTTTGTTGTTCGTTTGCATGCAACTCTTCAGGTAGATCCGGTTTCTGTTTTAACCCCATTTGCCATACGAGCTTACAGGAAGAGGAAAAGAAATGAAAAAGCGTTTCACTGCTCTCACCAGCGACCTCTGCAGCCGCAGTGGTTGCAGGTGAAGCTCAGGTTTGAAAGGGTTGACATTTGTCCAGCATACCTCTCCCAAGTTCCTAATTATATAATCCATCCCCGGGCTTGTGCGGCACTACATGTGCATGACTCATGGGTGTTTTTAGCTCTAAAGGTCTATTCATTGAATCAAATTTCCTTGCACCAGAAAATAGGAGATTGAATGGGAAATTCTTTGTCGATAATTACAGCGAGACCACAGAGGGAAATGTCAATACTGCAAGCCTTCGAGAAGAATACCTTTCTATTCACAGCTGCTCTGCAGCACTGTCCTTTCTCATGTTTTCTCATCACTGTTCAGGTTTTATACAGGCAGAGCACAGACTGGATTTATCCTTGACATCAAAACTAACAGAAGAATTTGCCAATAATTTGAAATAAACTAATTTGATGGTACAGCGAGCAGAGATTAGAGCTTTCACTTCACAGTGGAAATTTGTTTGATTTGAGACTAAGAGGCTTTTCTGTGTGGACTTTACATTTTCTCCCGGTGCCTGTCCCTTTGTTTTGTCCTGGGATGATGGTTGTCTGTCGACACAACATGTCTATGTTTAGAGAATAGATCGCCAGTTTCTTACCTTGGTTGTGGAGGTCTCCTGTCCTGCAATGATAAATTCTTTTTTTGGGTTTTCTTAGGAGCTTGATGGTGTCAGAAACACTAGATTCTAGTGTTTTGAGGCAGGTAGACATCGGAAACATGTAAGGCAAGGCAAATTTATTTATAGAGCACCATTCAAACACAGGGCAATTCATAGTGCTTTACAAAGAAATTAAAGTAATTAAAGAAATACAATAAAGCTTTACAAATAAATCAGAAATATAGTGATAAAAGAAATACATTTAATCTTTAAAAGAAGTGAAAGAAATATATAAAAAGAAATAATGAAGCTTTAACATGAGCATAAATCCAGCCAAAGGACTATGAGGAGGTGAACCTGCTGTGCTATGACCTTTACCCTTTCTGGGACTCCAGTCAAAGCGGAAGACAGACGTCTCTGCTCCCATTCCTTCGTAGGGGTACAAGGAAAATAAAACCCTGTAAATAATACTTGGAATTTCGTTTCTTTCATTGAGTACAAATAGTAAAACTGCCTAATTTGTTTGCTAGGTTCAAAGAGCAAAACCTTTCGTACGACCCAGGTTGGAGACTAGTGGGAGAGATGGATGAAACTTAAACTCCCCCCATTTATCTGTGATTTTTGCTTTATTTCTGGGAGGTTACATGGCGTTGGAAACTACTTTAGCTTCCTGTTTTTTGATTGTGGGTGGAAGAACATGCAAACTCCACACAGAAAGTACCTGGTGAGCAAGTCAATGCAGAAGCACGTGAGAAGTGCTGAAAGAAAGGAAAGGGTGAAACGGTCATGTGTGTGTGTGTGTGTGCTGTGTATGCATACAGTATGTCGGCCTCTGCCATAATTAGCCAGTGTGAGAATGGAAAATTGTCATGGAAGCTATCTACATTCGCAGCTTTCTATAGCTTCGCCGCTGACTCGACAGGTGACGTCTGACATTCAGTCCAGGACAGGCCGCGTTGCGTCCTCGCGTAGAGATTCCTCCTCTGGAAATAACCGACCGCTGCTCACACACATGACGTCTGGAGATGTCCGTCTTTACCGGAATCACATGTACCCGTTTGTCTGTCCTCTCATCTTCTCCCGCTCCTCCACCCCTCTTTATCTCCCACAGCGCCTGTTTCCAGAGAAGCTGTCAAGGTGTCAGTGGCTGCCAGCCGTGTCGGAGGCGGTGGTTAAGCGGCCGTGTGTGCGTCTCCCACTTGCGACCATCACCGCCGCAGCCATCATAATCTTAGCCGTGTTTAACTTGGTAAGGCCGTGTCGGGACCGCCGTGTCCCGGGCTATTTCTAGCCACCGAGGCCTCGTTGAACTTCAAAGCACTCTGTCCAGTGGTTGTATGTCGGTCAAATGTTTTTCTGCTCCCCTGCAGTGCTTTGTCCGGACAGGTGTGAATGAGGATTTGGCTGACCTCTTCTGTCTGCCTGTGAGTGATGAATTCTTTAACCCTTCGACATCAATATATAAGGTCTCTGTCTGACTGTCACTCAGACATGAACTCACAGAACCACGTCGGTAACATTTCCCCCTTTCAGCCTGCTTCAGTCTCTACAACTCAGCCTCATGGATGAACAAAAATCAAAGGCATTAGATCGTGATCATTCAGCCGCTGGGAGCTCAGAATGAGGAAGAATAATGCTTGCAAAGGCTCGGCTAAAGCTGTCTAGCTAATCATTAGGTCATTAGACTGCATCATAAAGAAATTCCAGCTGAAGATGCACAGATTATCCCTCATGCTTTGAAAACAGTTTGGAAAACATTTGTTTTTTTTTCTCACTATCATATAAAGTCAATTTGTTTTCACTGATTTGAGGAGTTAATCTCAGTTCAGATCATTTTTAAATACATGGAATCAGTAATCAGATTACACCTCCCAGTCAAACATTCCAGTCATTATTTGAGCTTAATAGGTTTGGAACTTATAAGACTGCATGAATCTGTGTGGAACCAAACATGCTGTTTCTATGTGATTAGTGTGGTGAAACTGAGAAAAATTACAAACATGAGGGTGAAATATTGGCACTAAGCAAAGTGTGACAGAATAGAAATCCTTCCAGCGAGATAAACCTTTTAGGCTTTTTTTTTTAAATGAGGAACATGAAAAAAATATTTTTCTTCATAGTCATTAGTGGAATTTATTTAGATACGTTGGCATACGAAAAAGCTAAGTTAACGACAATTTGAAATGATATTCAAAGCTTTGTATCAGTAGTTTTGGAGCCAATCATCTTTAGGTCTTACTAAAGAACCATACTGATTTTTATCAACATTTTCCACTGAGCAATAGGCCACTATGAGTGCAATTAAATGTGGTTAATATGTAAATAACACTTCAAATAGTTTTAGAGAATAACACTTTTATGTGTGTTTTGTAGTTTAACCACTGTAGTATTAGTTTTATTGGACTAGAGAATTCCAGTATTCTTCAAGCCTCTGCAATGCAATCTTTGCTTTTATTGGTTTTAAAGTATTTTATTACATTTTTGTTCATTTTAATCACGTACGTACCCCGTTATCTATTATCTAGCCCACTGCTGGACCTGGGATATATATTTTGCTTTTTCATGTTTTTAATTTATCTGATGGTTTTAAATTCAGTCTTGGAATTGAGGATTGCTTTTGCCACAGGTCAGAGTGAGAAGTGGATGCAGCAGTCACTGGGTGGAGGCTGTAGAGACCTCTATGTATTAGGGCGTAGCTCCATGTCCATTCATAAAATACTGAACTATGACGTCTAAACTGCAGATGTGTTGAATCTTATGATTCATCACTGTTCTAATTCCCTTCCTTTCCTCTTTGTGTCTCTCAGTATTCGGTCTACTGCTGCATCTTGTCACTGATCGCATGTGGGGTTTTTCTACGGGTGAGCTTCGAGCTCAAAGTGCTCTTCCTCACGGTGGCCTCCACAGCGTACTACATCATCATCCTCAGCACCAAGCGGGAGCTCTTTATGGCGTACGGGTGTTTCCTGGGTGTTCAGGTTAATGGCAGCTCAAACTGCAGCAGGTGAGACAGACACAGCGTGGAAAAGTATGTTTGTTTTAATCTTGTTAACTTAATCAGAGCACTGTTATTGGCCAACTTCTAATATTATTAATATGTGCAAGCAGTGAAAGTCCTGTCATCGTGAAGACGATTGACACTACATTGCACCTGTTAAATTAACAATGGTGTGAAGAATTCTGCTCTTTAAACTGGAATCTGTAACCTTGTTCACTTGGCAGCAGAGAAGACGAGTCCATCCTCAGAAGTTTAGGGCTGGTAAAGCACCCCCAGATTATGAGCTGTATATACATCACTCTTTTCCTGGTCACCATGTTCATCATCGCACAGCAGGTAACTACAACCTTCTGCTTCATTCTTCTCCATAAGGCCAGCTCAATGAGATGAGAGGTCATAAAACATCACGTAGACTCAAAACTGAACATCACATGGCAGCACGTACAGTCGTCGAGAGATCAGTGCAGCTTAAACAATGACACTGGTTTAACAAGCTCCCTGCTTCCAATACGAGTGATGTGTTCAGGTGCATCACGTAACTTCAACCTTTCTTTTTTTTCTTCTTTTTTTTCCTTTTTAAATTTGGTAGGTGGGGCTTATATTCAGGTGTGCTCATGTGTCCAGTAATTAAGGAACTTGTTTGTTATTAATGCTGCGATTTCTAGGAAGAATCTAAAGCTGGGAGAAAGTGGAAATTGTCCCTAAAAAATATAAAATAAGTTGACTGACTGTCACACTAATATTTGTTTGATGTTTGATGAAATAGACTTAAGTAAACAACAGTAACTTGGAAAGGTATGACAGTTGCATCTTTATATATGAAGGCCTGCCTGATTTTTAAGTAAAACCCCAAAAGTGCATTTTTGCCGATGGATCGAAGTAAATATGAATATTACAGTTTCATTTGGTTGCAAACTTCCTTACAAAGGCTTCCACCAACTAAAAGTTGCTATTTAGCTTGGGACTATGCTGTTGGGTTTTCTGAAAATGAATGACTTTTCATCTTGATGCAGAGGTTTTAGTAGATTTACTTTCATTTGGATTTTTAAATGTATTTTGTCTGGTCTGCTACTGAAGTAGCTTTAGCAACGTAAGGTCTAGTCGAGCTGTATTTCTCTGCCGATTCAAAATAAATTTGATTCCCCTGCCCTAAGTGCTCTCCTTCTTCTTGACGTGGGCTCCCAGAATGAGTCCTGCTTCCGCCAGGACTTCCTGCTGAAGTACAAGAACCGCACGGAGCAGGACGAGATCGAGACGAGGGAGAACCTGAACCGCCTGCTGCTGGAGAACGTGCTGCCGGCCCACGTGGCCGCGCTGTTTGTCGGAGAGAATAAGAAGAACGAGGTGAGATTTCCACACTTAGTTTGAACTTTCTGAGAATATTGACCTCCCTGCTTGAAATCGATTAATGATCACAGTCAGACTTTCATAACTACTTGTTTTTATTCGTATTTAGTCAGTTGAGGGTTCTGTGTTCCATAACAAGAGGGGCCTTTTTCTTTCTTTCTTTTTTTTTTTAATCATTCATGGTCTTCTTTATAGAAATCCAGTGTTTCATAAGTTCTCGCCTGGACATTAGCTCAGCTCTGTAAAACAAAAAAACAGAAAGTTTGCATGTCAACGGGTGAGATATTAATGTTCAAGGACTCGTTCTCGCCCCTGAGGGAAACATGAGCGCGTACATGTTCAGAGGACCAACTGTTTCTTGCGCGGTTGTCAGGTCATCGCCGACAATGACTTTACTGTGGAGGGTGAAGAATGACACAGGGCGTCGTATGAGATGTTTTTCAACACAACAGCGGCTCTGTGCCGGGATGCCTCCCAGTGTCCCGCCTCTTAATTAATGACGTTGAGAGTAAAGGTGATAGTGTGGGAACTGCAAGTCTCCATGAAGCCGTCTCATTACGGCAGATCACTCTGCACTCATGCTCAGTTCTTTCAACAAGCCCGTACTGGATCGTTTTATCAGTAATTAAACAAAATCTAATTACAAGCTTTTCCACATTGCCCAGAACAATGAGTTACTATTGACACTGGAACTTTCATCTTCAATTTCATAAGAATTCTCAACGTTTTATTTTGACATATGTCTCAAAGTGCATTATGATAAAGAACAATCTACCTCCTATCATCATTTTTTTCTCATGAGTGGCTCTAATACTCTTCTGCAATTTATTGATAATTAATCTGAGATAATTTAAGCCTCTTTTTACCGACACAATTAATATTATCAGTCCTGAAGAAATATTTAAGTTTAACTGGAAACATTTGTGAAATTTGGATTACCGTATGGTTCCCAATAGACGTGCAGTGCGTGAGTGAAAACCTCGGGGCTGCGCCTCTATTGCGAACATGCATTGTTTTAGGCAGCGAGCCGTCCAGTCATCATTTTGATGGTAAGTTAAAAAGAGGGCCGAAAAAAATTGTGCACGGTATGCTTAAAGCCTTCAAAAATATGTTTACATTCGAACCTCTGATGAGGTGACCCGATAAGAGTGGTCAAATCGTCGAGGATGGAGAGGTTTTAACGGTTAACACACCTTAATAAGCGGACAGCCTCTCGCAGCATTATGCTGTGACTCCTCTAACTCTCACTTTACACTTTACACTTTACACCAGAATATCAAACATAAGGCCCGTGGTCGAAAACCAGCCCGCAAAAGGCTCCAATCCAGCCCCACAAATAACCAAGCAAGGTGGTTACATGAGATTTCTAGGAGTTTCTTTTGACATCCCATTGTATTTTGCGCCAGAATGTTTCATTAAAATTGACTTTATGTTGAGATTATAGTCATTTTCAGTAGAAATTGTTTGATCTTGCAAAATCATATTTTGCTCTTCTACTGGGAATAATACGGTATTTTATGATCGTACCGGTAGTGGTGATCATCTTAGTTACAACCGTTTGTTTCAGCTGCTCAGTTCTGGAGTAAAAAGACGTTATGATGTGATCCAGATGTTTGAGCCAGTTGGTTTCGATAGTGGGAGTCAAACCAGTAAACATCCATCCATCCATCCATCCATCCATCCATCCATCCATCCATCCCATCACTGTCATCACAGCTTGCAGAGTTTTACAGGTTTTATTTCTAAATGCTTCACAGCTCAACAATCCCGATGTCTTTCTGTGTGTTTTTCCCTCCAACAGGATCTGTATTACAAGTCCTACGGCTGTGTGTGTGTGATGTTTGCCTCGGTGCCAGATTTCAAAGAGTTCTATACGGAGTGCGACATCAACAAGGAGGGCCTGGAGTGTCTGAGGCTGCTCAACGAAATCATCGCCGACTTCGATGAGGTCAGGACAATAAAGGAGTTTTCGCCGCCACGAACAGATTGTAAATGTGAGCTGAAGCTCCTGACAAGGTTTTTGGATTCATCCGTCACTCACTCCGTTTTCCTCTCTCCTCTCAGCTGCTGTCCAAACCGAAGTTCAGCGGCGTGGAGAAGATCAAGACGATCGGCAGCACGTACATGGCTGCCGCGGGGCTGAGCGGGACGGCCGGGCAGGAGAACAATCAGGTTGGCCGGCGAACACTTCGTAACACCGTCCTTAATTGTTCACAAGGTTTCAGAGTGACTGGACTGTGGGTGTTGTGCTCCCAGGACGAAGAGCGGCAGCAGGCTCAGATCGGGATCATGGTGGAGTTCGCCATCGCTCTGATCGGGAAGCTGGACGGCATCAACAGACATTCCTTTAACAGCTTCAGGCTTCGAGTGGGTGAGTGTGGCTCGGCAGCAGCAGCGTCAACACTCACAACAACAACCTTTTCACCGATTCCTCTCCTGTCGGGCCGGCACAATAACCCAGCCGGTGGGTTTCCATGGTTACACAGATGACTGACGGGCAACCCATGTTTCTTGCAGTGTGAGCGGCAGATTTCATTGACTTTCAAATTTGTGTTTGAAAGTCAATAAAAAGGCAGTTGTGCAGGAGTGTTGCAGATTCACTCCCGCAGGAGGATCAAACCACTTTCACCATGCTGGTTTATCGCTTCACGGCTGCAGAAAGGATTTTGATTCTTCACCATGCAGAAGAGTTAAAGGTCATAAATGATGTCAAAAGTCAAAGTTACAGTGGAGGGAAAAGGCAGAGTCTGAGAAACCTTGTTCTCAGAGTGTTGTGTCTGCAGTCCGTACAGTTGACTCTGCTCAGGCATCTAGGATCGAAGTTTTGGTTCAAATATTTACATTTCTTTGGAGATAAAAACGTGCGTCAGGCATACGCTGTGAGAAGTCTCAGAGAGTGGCACAAATCTTTATCGGACTATTGTCTCTGTCGGCAGCTGTGTCTTCACCTGCTAACTTTAAAACACGTTCGAGTGGATCTTGGCCCACTTCCTCTCTCTCACCAGTGCTTCTCACTCTGAGCACACAGACTGAAGTTAGGATGTTTTCTGCAGTGGGGTGAATTTGTCCCTTTGGTGCGAAAAGTTTCCAAAGTCACTTCACAAATTCACAAATGTGTTCATGTTGGCTGCATTGCTCAAGAGCATTAAGGCCACCATGTTGTTATGTTTATAGTTTGAATCTGCACTTATTCCCTTATAGATTTTGTTTTTTGTCTCACAAGCAATATTTGTTTTTGCTTGTGTGCTACAGACACAGCAGCAACCACCTTAAATTAACCCGTCTATCACCTCTATTTACCTCAAACAATATCACACGGAAATCATATTAAAAGTGAACAAATAACCTTTTACTTGATTAAAACAAAAACAATATTTATTTTCACCAACAGACAAGTAACTCAAAAGGCTGGACTAAGCCAGCATAATAAAGATATTTAAATCCTCCCAGAACCATTTGTAAAACCATTGAAAAGAAATATATTGATATTTAAACTATTTTTTTCAATAGAAAACACACACGCTTCGTAGATTCGACCTGATAACGACACACTCCTCACTTCTGGTTGTTTTCCTTCCACAGGTATTAATCACGGCCCGGTGATAGCCGGAGTGATCGGAGCGAGGAAGCCTCAATACGACATCTGGGGGAACACGGTGAACGTGGCCAGCAGGATGGAGAGCACCGGCGAGCTTGGAAAGATCCAGGTACAGAATCTTTTTTTTTTTTCTACTTTTTTTTTTAATGTCTAAAATAGTTCCGTGTGTCTGCCTTGGCTCTAGTCGATCTCTTTGAATCCACCGTCCTCTTGCAGGTGACGATGGAAACGTCGGCCGTGCTGAAGAACCTGGGCTACTCGTGCGAGTGTCGGGGGTTCATCAACGTGAAGGGGAAAGGCGAGCTGAAGACCTTCTTTGTGTGCACCGACATGAGCAAGCAGCAGGGTATGGGCCTGAGCTGAGGCCCGCCGCCCCGAGTGGAGACAGACTCTTGCACACAAAGTCCCAGAGTTTACAGACAGTTGCCCGCCGCCCGGACGTCGACGCCACGGGGTCAACTGCAGTGTTTTCCTGCGATGCTGCTGGTTTTAGAGGAGCGGCTCCTCCGCTCCACGTCACTTTCAACACGTTGCGCCCTCGAGTCCCATCAGGTGAAGGCCGCTGAGGGAAATGAATGGTCAGTATGTACAATCACTCTTCTGTTCTATCTGCGAACACCTTTTTTTTTTTTTCTTTTTTCCCCTCGTTCAGTGATTTAGTCACTTTTGTACTTTTGTTTTGTCTCTTTAACTAAATGTGATAGAAACACATGTATTGTACTAATGCCAAATACAGTTGTTATTTTATAAGACCCGCTGGGTCCTTTGTTAAAGACAAACAGATTCTGTTTGGATCATAATTTGAACGTCTGTGCGAGATGAGATGGTTCCTCTGCTGTTACTGTGTAATGAGCAAGACAGATTCTAGACGTTTTAATGTCACAAACAGGAGTTAGACCTCTTTCCTGAGATGAATAAGCCAAGCTACAAATCCTAACATCGCCTGCTGAGTCGGACCTCCTCCCTTTACGCTCACCTGTGAAGACTCTGGATGCGTTTTCTTTGGTTCTGCTTATTCTAACAATCGTTTATTAGGAAATAGGTAAATCAGTGTGCTGTGCGTACGCCATCTGTTTAAAGTGTTTACTCAGCTCGGATAAGAAGTCTGCTCTCAGTGTCCTTTTTGCTGCCCGTCTGCATAAATGCTGCAACGAGGGGAATCCGTGGCGCTCTCTTCAGTGTCCTGTGAATGTTTTTAACTGCTTGGGCTCAGACGACCAGACGGCCCGATCCCGATCGCTCTCTGTGCCTCTGAAACCTGATTTGTCTCGTGGCCTTATGTCCTGAGATCAACATGTCATTGTGGTTACATAATAATAATACTATTAATAATAGCGTATTGCCCTTTCTGTGAACAAATGTGTCAAGACTTTTGTACAGTTGCAGAATGTAATAAATGTTTTCTTAAGCCTGCCGTTTGTGCTGCGGTTGGAAGACGGGAGCCGGCGTTTGTATCACAAACACTTTATTGACTGAAATCCATAAAAATGTCACACAAAGAGCACCTTTTGTACAAATCTTAAGTTATTACACTGAATGAGAGGATCTGGTAATTCATCAAACAGCGACGACCGAGACAACGTCTGGACAGTTGGACAAGGTTTCCATCGGTTCAGCCGGTTCCTGCACTGGAAACGTGGAAGAGTAAGTTAGACGTTTGGACTGAACTTTGCTGTGCGAGTTAGATTTATTGCTGCGAGAAGTTTTACCTGTAGTGAGGTCTATGAATGGCTCGGGGGGGACGGCGACGCCCATGGCTTTCCTGATGCCGTAGACACTGCTGACGTCGCAGGGCGCCACCTGGCCGGTCAGCTGGGCCAAGTTTCCCGTCACCTTCTCGGCTGCATAGAAAGATCAGAGGAGGAAATTACAAAGGCTTCTTTGTGTGTGAGGAAATGAGAGTCCAGGCTGGTCGTCTATAGTAGTCAAACACGGCCGACTGCCCCAGAAATGTAAAAAAGTTTAGACTCAACGAATAAATCAAAGTGTCTTAACACTCGATGTACAAAATGAAACGACTGTTAAATACATCTACGATAATGAGGTCCACTGTCATTTGAAACGGAACACTGTCCCACCACAAACTCTCCTCTAAAGTGGAAAGTCAAACCACACCTGGACTCTTCAGAGGTAAATGAAGTGTTGGAGGGTCTGAGCGGCGGTACCAGAGGGGCCCCGGCACCGACAGGGTCTTACCCAGCTCCAGCTCCTTGGCGCTCGGGGCCAGCAGGCAGATCATGTTGGGCGGCTGCTTGGTGCTCAGACGCTCCTTCTGGGCTTCCTCCAAGTCGCGCAGCAGCTTCGTGGTCTCGTCCAGTTTCTGCTGGAAGTTCAAGGCCTCTGCCAGAGAAAGACGGGGAGACACAGCGAGTTAATACTTCCTCTGGGTCTCTCCGGTTACGTTGTGGTAAAAACCCCTCCATGAACAGAAGACGTCCATTGTTGTGCGACACAGACTCTCAGTGTTGC
>OMNM01024918.1:1764-14871 GCA_900302745.1 Parablennius parvicornis | reverse complement strand
GACGTAGAGGTGATAATGCCAGCATCTGTCAGAGAAGCTTAGATAGTCCTTTCCAAGCAAGCAGCAGGGACAGACTACAGACGTGTGCCATTCCTTGGCAGTCGAGAAAAAAAAAAAAAAAAAAAAAAGCCCAAATTTCTCTCATTTGCTATATTATTCCTTTTAACATGTTTCTTGTGACTGAGAGAATAGCTTGAGCAATAAAAGTGTAAAACAGTATACCTGGGAGTGATTAGAGAAGTACACATACGTAGCTAGAATGATTGTAAGGTCCTAAGAGATGATCGTCGTCCAATACAGAAAAAGAAAAATGAAGTCAAAATGAAACTAGACACACACGGAGGGCATCAGAAACTTTTTATTTGTAATTTCTTGGTACCCATTACTCTCCATTGTAGCGAACTATGAGTCACAAGGCTGTTTGCAAAGCGCTATCAAAATCAATCAGAAATAAAATACACAAAGAAACTTAGTGCAACCATCAGAATAATAACTGTGGCAGCAAACTGTCCCAACACTGCAAACAATATACACAGCCTGTTTAGTCACATATATATGTCACAATTCCCGAAGGACCTCAGAGTTGGTTTTTTTTTTTTTTTCTTAATGATGAGGCAGAAGAAAACTATTGAGCAGACCAAAAGAGAAACAACAACAACACAGACGTCTTAAAACTTCTCAAGTAATACGCGTTCTTACTTAGAAGAACAACATTATTCAGTAGAATGAATGAAACAGAAGAACACATCAAAAAACAAACATCAGTTTGTTCTTCTAGAAACATGGTTTCAGATGAGCTCAGATCCTTCACTCCGAAAGTTGGCAGCCCTCATCTCTACTTGTTCATGTGTCGAATTTCCCTTGGGTATGGTGCTCAATATCTCTTCAATCCCAACGGTATGGTAGAAGATCGCCTAACGGCAGCCGCTGTTGGTTTTATATGCGGGTTAAGAATGGGGCAGCGTTTGAAGACAGCTGTAATACCATGCTGGGATCAGTAAAGATCACTGACCCATATCTTGCTCTTTTGAGGCACTGAGGTTAGCAGTACCCGCTATTACACATCACTCATTATAAATGATTCCGTCCACCCCCACATTTTCCTTCAATTTCAATCCCAACACGCCATTTCTATGTCTGAATGATTATAGTGGTGGAACAGGTAGTGAAGAGCTGAAGGAAAAGATGCAGCAAATCACTGATCAAACTCCAGGGTGCAATTGTTTGATCAGTCTTATAGTTCATATCTATGATACTCCTTCGTGATCTCAGTCAAACTCACATTGGATGAAATAAGTATTTCTTCACTTCAAAAAGTCACAGTTTACTTACACATATTGTGAAGACTGTTGAGGAATGCAAAAGAAAGGATAAAATGTTGACCTTCCTCACACTGTCTCAAAACCGGACACATGAAGCCATTGTTACTGTGAGTCATACATCATACATTCATGAATCCTAATAAATCTTGTGCCAAATATTTAGAAGTTGCCAGAAAACACATTTGTATCTGTTTCGTTCTCCCAGTTTGTCTCTAAAAAAAAAAAAGGCACCACATAACCTCTGATTTGGGAAAGACGTTACAGTCAAGGCAAATTCTGGTGGACACGCCCACCCACAAAGCTTTATAAAAGAATGACGATTAGTTTCTAAGCTTCAGCTCAGGATCCTATAACGTGTCCTGTTATGTGCTTCCTTCACATATGCAGATATAATCTTGAACGCTCAGACCCTTGACAAGAGGTTCAATTGAATGTGAACATCAGGTGTTCTTTTGACATTTACCAGCACAACCATCTTCATCAAGCCTACAAAGACACTTTGCAGTTCAGTGTTAAAAACTCACACGGTACACGATTTGATCTCAAGCAACATGCTGGACCGCATGTTGGAAACCACTGACGAGGTCCTTGGGAGTCCTTACCTGCCGCTGTACATCAGCAAACATCTTGAGTGTAATTTAAAATGATATACCTCTTCCTTGATGCCCTGCCATACTCACTATATGTCAGACTCTTAGAAACAAAATACACCGCAGCTCGTCAGCTCCATTTGGAGGACAATGGCAGAGTTATATACTTTGAAGTTGCTCGGGATTACCTTTGGATGGTTCTAACCAAGCAACTTGACAGTTTATGTATGAAATTATACCCTAAAGATTTACGCTCAGAATGTCCTTTACGCGTCAACAGTGACCCTCGACAAGAAGTTTGAGGTAATTCACAAACAGCCCAATAATAATAATAATAATAATCGGAGGTAATCTGCTTCGAGTGTGGAAAGTTACAACATGGCTGCTTCTCTAAAACCTGTGTGGGAGAAACTTAAGCTAAAATAAGATCCCAAAATGAGCTTTGACAGCCAGAAGCCTGAAGCAGCAAGATGGTGCAATTAGCCGCTCAATACGCCAGGCTCTGTCTGTCAATCATCGTTTTACATATCCATCACTAATCTCCCGTTATCAGTAAAAGGTCCTTCCACTAAGCTTGACATAGTCAATCCCCTGACAGCGCATTGCTTAAAAAAAAAAAAAAAAAAAAAAAAGGACTTAAGTGTTTCCTCAGAGAAAAATGCAGAGAAAAATGTGACTTTTAAAATGGATGAAAATACAATTTAAGCTTGTGGTCCAAAACAATGTTAAAAGAAATGACAAATGAATACAATATCTTATTACCCAGCATTTTCAATACTCAAAAGTAGTAAATTTGATTTTCAGCAGATTGAAGCATACCTTCTTGAATCATTGATTTCCTGCTCAACTGACCGGGGTTGTAATTTTGAACATTTTGTTACTGACACACTCTAGGCCTTGCTTACACAACGATTTCTTCAAGACAAAAATGAAAAGCTTTTATCGCACTTTAGGTGTCCGTTTACTAGACGACGGTACTCAGAGTCACTGAAAATTCTACTTTTTGAAACCAGCTTTTTAGGTAGAACTTTTTGTAAATGTTCCGTCTTCATCAGTGTGGAAACAGGGGGGGAAACGCAACTTTTTGGAAACGCTCCAGTATGGGATAACTCTTGTGCCTGTAAGAAGTGAATTTAATTTCTTGATATTTACATGTGAAATTCAGTTTGAACCTTTACGTCAGGTAAAGACAATGTAAAGCATGTTGCTGCCTGATAATCAACTTCTTCCAAACTGCATTTGTCTAATTTTACCTGACGCCAGGTCCCAGATTATGGCACAAAAAGTTTGAATCAAGAAAACTGAATTTAAATGGAGAGAAGTGAAAATGAAAAGTGACAAATCGACTGTCCAGATGAATGTCTGCATATTTGGCATTGTTGACTAGTGGCTCAACATGAAGTCTATGTCAAAAACTACCATCGTTTTCAGTGTGTCTGTGTTCACCGACATCATTTGCAAAACATGGGCACGCAAATGGCATCCTGAACCAAAACATAAAACAATACTTTTTCACTCGAAATGTCATGTAAGCAGGTCCAGAAATACTAGTTGATTGCTGTGCAGACAATAGTTTTCTCAAATCAACTCGGTTCAGACATTTACATGCATTTCTGGTCATTGAGCAGTATTTCCATCCTTTAAAAAGTCATTACTGAATGGACATTGTCTAGTTTTCAACAAACTGATCAAAGCTTGCAAGTGTCCACAACATATGGTAAAACTTTTTGGGGTTCGTGAAGATTAGTGTTTCCGTTCCATTTTTCTAAGTTGTTACAATTAGCATTCCCTCTGATGGAGTGACAATGATCAAGCGGCTCGTATTCCTCAAGCTCCTTGATTATGAGACGCAGGTAACCTCTGACTGATTCTCCTTCTGCTCAGTGGAAACAGACGTAATTATTTACATAGCGTTTCCATCCTGTAGCAACATTGTCCAAAACATTGTCCAAGCTAATTGTTCTTCAAGAGTTGCAAAGCAGCCTGAAAGGCACCATATGGTCGCCAATATGTTGCCGTTTAACACAGTTGTTTCTTCATCCCTCATCCACACAAGAATGCTTGTTTTTCTTGTCAAAAATGGGGGACATCGAGAATTAATTCACACATGGGAGAACCTTTAATCCACACATACGTCGGCTCACTAAATCCAATATGCTTGCTCCTTTAAATCTTTAACAGTCTTTAAAATGCCCCTTTTGAAAAATATATTGTTTCGTTTGTTTTGGTTTGCTTGTCAGTGTTGCTTTTCAACATTTCATGTACTAATATCACCAAATGAGAGGTAGAATAACAAAGAACAGAAATCAATCACACTTCAGAGTTTCATTCAAACAAGGGACTAAAATGCTTCTTCTCTTAAAAAAAAGAAAAAAAAAATTATTAAAAAAGCACAGTGGGCTTTCACTTTTTCTGGCTGAATTAGACAATAGCTTATTATCCAACAGTGGTTGTTATTAATTTGAGTTTGGTAATGTTAAAATAAAATGTTAAAATAAAGTAAAAAGGCTGATTTGGTGTACGCATATATATAGGTGTGGCATGGCTCGGTTGGTAGAGCGGTCGTCTCCCAATCACAGGTTTGATTCCCATCTCAACCTGTCCACCTGCTGACGTGTCCTTGAGCAAGACACTGAACTCCGAATTGCTCCCATCGGAGTGATCTGTAACTATTATTTAATGGATGTAAGACTTTACTGGCCCTCGGGGAAACTCATTGTCAGAACTGGGATCCCGAAACAAAAAAACTTTAGATGTATTGATTTTTACCATCTTTGATTCTGAAAAAGTGACATATCGTCTTCATGAAAGGATTGCCATATTTCAACTTTAACACACAGTATAGAGTGTGATGTGTTGCATTGCGTTGTATATGTGTCAGATACCCCAACATCTTAGATCAGTCTGATGGGGCATTCATGTGGAGTTCTGTTGTTTATCTGCTCACTTTTTCTGCCCTGCAGCTCTATTTGAATTTAATTTTGGGGGAGGGGGAAAGGGGATTTGCCCCTGATTTATTTGCGTGTTTTCTGTCAGTGGTAAAAACGGAGCGCAGAAATCACACAGCTTTGCATGTTCTCCAGATGTCATTTCACACTCTCCAGGTAGCATCTAAATTGACGGCTCCACTCTCTTTTCTGTCTCCCGCATAACGGCGCTAATTGCCATTCACTCATGTGCCATGAAAGCATCAGGTTCCTCTGTGCTCGCAGTCTGCAGATAAAAGACAGGAAGGTGAAGGGTTGCAGGAGGATCACAGCATAGAGCTCCAAATCTCCACACTGACATTGATGTATACAACATTTTATAATAATCTTTTTCAAACCTGCTCTCCTTTCTTCCTTTCATCTCTTGTCAGGTATTAAAAACTTTACATGGCAACCGTACAATTAAAGCCAATGTCAGGGACGTTGCTGAATACGATCCGTAGACAGAAATATAACTGAAACCTTGATGGGAGAACAAAATAAAGGAACGCGGTGATGTAATTCTGACATGTGCCTCAAAAGGATAAAAACATTGTTTCTTCATATTGCAGAACTCTGGGGAAGCTGACCCCTGCTCTGTGTTCACATGTAATAGAACGGAGTATCCTTGATCAGTGAATCCGACATGGCCTTTGACTGAAATTTCCACAAATCCAAAGGAGTTAGAGCTCCGCATTTAACCATAACATGTACATTTAATACATATAATTAAATGGACTATTTCAATTGATGTCATCTACATAGTTTGCACACTTTTCTTCGAGAGTCCTTGTTTTTCTGTGGAGAAATACTAGTTACACATGATGAATACATAAACGCTTTATCAGGCCTTTATTTAAATGACCATAAATCATTGCATTTTCCTTTGCTTTTCATATTAACTAGGGATGCACAGATACCAGTACCTGGTATCATGTCCAATACTGCATGGAGTACTCATACTCATGAAAGCTCCCCGATACAACCTGGCGATCATGTGTCAGCACAGAGAGGATTAGCGATGTCCATGGTTTGGAGATTCTTTATTATCAATGAGAATAACAATCACTAGAGACAGTTGAACCGGCTGTTAGCCCGATGTTAATTTTTTTCACGGTTCAGTGAATCCAAGAAGATTTTACTCCAAACCTTGCTACATGCTACATGCTAAAGAGTTTCAAGGCTCATATATTAGCAATGCTAAATGCTAAACATGATTAAAGTATGACTGATACACTCATTACCAGTGAGTTAGAGCATGTTGCTGCATACAGCAAGCTCAGTCTCTCGGTCTACAGGCTAAAGTACACGTAACGTGATCCGTACATAGATACTACATATTGCCCATATGTATACTATACAATGTATAGTATAAACTGCCTTAAGCTCACTAGTCGCCAAACATCCTTGTATTGCATTTTGAGAGAAAGCTGAAGTACTTGACAAAAAAACCAGCATTCACATAGAGAGAACATGCAAACTGCAGTCCACCTACTTACTGTAATTTGGCAGTGCTAATAAGTCTCCTCATTTTCTACAGGCTGTGGAAAATACTTCAGCAAAACTCGAGTCAGTGTAACAGTCGGATGTCTTTCTTCCAATTAGCACCATGAAAGACAAGTTGGACAAGACTTTCCAAGAAAAGTGATGCGGGTTTGCCGGGAACATCTGTGAGAACAAAATACAAAAAGTGGTCCATTTGACATATCAATGAGTTCCCTTAGTCAGGCAGGCAATTAAATTGTATCTGCACACCTCTGAAAATAGTCTATTTCACTTTGAGTTAGTAGTAATGGCTCAATGACATTTAAATGACCTTTAAAAAAGGTTTCTCTCTAATTGCCAGTCTATTAACTTCATTGTCGGGAGATCATACAAAACGGCTGTCCAGCTGCAAGATTTGAATTCAATTTGAAAAGTTCATTAAAAATTCATAGCTGACTAATGAATTAGTCAGCATATTTTTAGATGTTTTTACATCAATGAATGATGATATTTGGACAGAAGCTGTCATGTAGTTCAATTTTGCGAGTAGTGCTTGAAGATGTTTGCTGTGGTTTACAAAACAACCAGTGATTACCGAGCCCTTGCACCAAATAATGAATTTTCTGTGGTTTTCAACAGTTGGTACTTAATTTTTTATGGATGTCTAAACCAGGGTTCTCATAAATGGAGCAGTCAAGAAAGGGATTTGGGGGTCAGTTGGTCGGCAGCAGGATCTGTGTGTGAGATTGATGCCTTTTCCATCATTGTTTTTTTTTTCTTCCTTTTGATAGAAAAGAAAAGAAAAAATAAGAAAAGAAAAATGCTTGAAAATAATGGGAAAAAGAAAGAAAGTAGAGTAGAGTAATACTCTTCATCATTTACTTATTATTATTTTTTTTTTTATCATTGATTAAGTTTTAAATTTACAGTTTCTTGTAATACAGCATTCAGCCATAAATGAATACTTGGCAAAGAGGATGTGAGATGTTCAAGCTGTGTAACGAGACGGCTTATTTGAGAAGCTTGAGATCGTTTATTCGTTTTGTTTTAGAGAAGTTTTGTGTTTAGTCGGTAGTTTTAAAAATGATATCCGTTTATAGGAAAAATAACAGAGATCCTGAAGATAATTCTGTTGGGCCACTAGTGGGTGTTATCTTTATGTATTAAAAGTACCTATGTGTGCAAAAAGAGAATAGTGCGCTGGCAATATAGAGGCTGTTTAAAACTTTCTTCCTCGTTTTGTCTGACTCACTATCTGTATGTAGGCTACGAAATGTGCCTCAACATTTAATCCAGATGATGGTCTCTTTTTTGGAGGAGCGCCGTTATAATCAAGGGTGTTCATAATTTGGTATTATGAAAGAATCCTTGTCCGTCAAGGGCAGAACTATTGGAGTGCTTTCAAAAAGTTTCACCTTGAATGAAGTGACTCCGAGTACCATTGTTGGGTCAACAGACCTCCGAAAGCAAAGAATATTTTCTGTTTGATTCGAGAACGTTTTCATGAAAACAGTCCAAACCAAATCCCCCTGATTACTTGCCAAGAAACAAACAAGATGAGAAGAACAAGGAAAAGATGAAACTGCATGAAAAGTACATTTTAATCTTGGAATTGTCGCCTGAAGCGTTACAATCTGTAGTTGTGCTTGCCTTTAAAGTCTAATCCTATGATGGAAAGCTTTGATACAGTTATAAGAGATGTGTATGTCACTTTGTATTTGTTCACAATTGCTTCACAGGGAAGGGGAAGGCCTTTGGAAATCTTGTTGCATAAAGGTTCATATACAATACTGTATCTAATAGTGATGGCCAAATGAAGCTTCATGAACCTATCTTTATTTTCTGAAGACACTCGATGGCACTGTCTGGCAATGAAGTGTGCTTTCAAACGTTTGTTGAACAGACAGTGCCATCTAGTGGAGTCAGAAAATATAGAAAGTGGTTCATGAAGCTTCATTTGGGCTTCACTAGCATCTACAGTATGCATTGGGCAGTAAAGAGCCTCTACGCAGTCCCTTCACCCCTTGAAGTCCTGGGTCACAGTTGTCGTAGCTTACCACTAGAACACTAGGGGGTGTGGAATGATTAGTCAACATACAATGAAACTTGTTAGTAGTGTTTATTAGTGATGGCCAAATGAAGCTTCATGAAGCTTCATGAACCACTTTCTATATTTTCTGACTCAACCAGATGCCATTCTTGGTTCGTAGATAGAGGCTGAGAGACTGGCAATGAGGTATGCTTTCAAACGTTTGTTGAACAGACAGTGCCATCTAGTGGCTTCAGAAAATGAAGACAGTGGTTCATGAAGCTTCATTTGGCGATCACTTTATGCTATGGTGACACTGAGCAATTTAGGATAACTATTTGTAGTGACGCTGTGAATTTTAGATCCGGGTGTGAGCAACCAGCAGACTGTGGTGGTGAGCCACAAGCTGGTTTCCTGCGCTGTGTTGTCCAGATTATTGGAGGTGTATAATGCGGCGAGGATGGAACCGCAAGCAGAATTTGGGCCACGACCAGCGCCGCCCAAATATATTTAGTTTTTTAGGTGGGCAGCAAAACACTAATTTCTGCCTAAAACTTTTTTTTTTTTTTTTTTTTAATATATATTTATGTTTAAGACACCTCAGTTTCACATTTCCATCTTGCCAAGCTTTCGGAGAATCAGTGATCATCATAGGTGTCTTTATTCATTTTAATTTTTTTTTGCATTTGCTTCTCCTTTCAACTTTCCTTTTACCATTCTGTGCCGCATGAAAGGCGTAGGTAGAGGTTCTTGGAGGTGGTTTGTGTCAAGGCATACACTTTGCATATTGTTTGCCAATAGAGGATAATTAGGCTTAAGCATTCAAAGAACCACTGTACTGCAGAATAGCTGATTGGTGGGCACATATGCACGGCTTTATGTAAAGATGGAAATGTAGCAGCCTCATGGTCTTTAAAAAACTGTGACACTCACAAAACAAATCCTTAATGCAACAGTGCATCATTAGTTTGACAGAGTTCATACTTTCCCCTGTTGCACACGAGGCGAGCGCATACCCCTTTTATCATAATTAATGACCAGATAAACTCCACAGCCACCTTCCACTGATGCAAACTAGATGCCTCCAGATATTGAGTAACAAAAAATAAGAGGGAAAAAAAAAGGCAGAGCTAATGTCCATCGGCTTTAATTAATTACCAGCAAACAAGGTCTTCCCATTTTTCAATATCCTGTAGTTTACGGTTTGTTATCATAATTAATTTGCAAAATGACAGACGATTAATCTCTAATGGGGGATATTATAAGCCCCACTAGCACTGCATCCTGAGGAGGACACTCCGTGTGAATGGAAAGTCAAGCATTTTCATTTTTCACACCCTCAGACAATGTTGACATGCTGGTGTTCAGGCTCTTTGTGTTGTCTAAGCAGTGTTCGGTGTGTGGTTACAAGTTAATTTCAATTCAATTCTGTTTTATTTCTATGGCAACGTTCATTTCAAGGCACTTTGGCACAGAAAAAAAAACAATAATTCCACATGTGTTAATAGAGATGGTGGAAAGGAAAAAAAAGTACCTCTTAAGAGGAAGAGACCTGCAGAACCAGGCCCAGAGGTGGAGACTTTCTTCTGTTGTGGTTAAGGGATATAAGGAAAAAAAAGGAGAAGACAGACAGAGCAGAGCAGAACCAGACAGCTATCCACGTCTTCTACACAGCACAAGATTGTTAATAGTAATGTCAGTAAGATCTTCCACCATCTTGACTCCCCATTCCGACCGTATAATCATGTTGCGGTATGTTGTGTGGTAGAAAAGCATCCCCCGCAGGAAGTTATCAACTGGCACAGGCCAACAACTATTATCTCACTGCAACTACGCTGAAAAATGATATCTGGGTTTCATCTATGTAGTGATTTCGAAATGCAGAAATGTATGCAAATGTGTTCGTGGAAATGTACTCCGCTGATGGTATAGCATTAATCACAATGAGTGTAACAAAACAAGAGATACATCGAAGATCGAGGATAAAATCCAGCCAATTGCACCTTAAATAAGCCTGTAAAGTGAATCTCGTTACTTTAAAACATTTAAGAAAATGGATTCACAAACACAAAATTATGATCATGCTTTGCATAAAAGCTGTTTTGCAATGCATCCGGGTTCTTAGAGATTTCACCGCGAGGGGTTGCTGTACGACGCATCGTGGATGCTCTGCTTGATTTTTATTTTTATTTCTTTGGTGCTCGATTGAAATCATGTCGACTATGTTTACACAATGTTTCAAATGAAGTCGTATTGTTTTTCTTTCCGAAAAGGGTTTTTGTTGACATGGTAATGTTTTGAAAGAAAAATGTAGGCTTCATGTTTCATGTTGATGTTTGTAATGAAACTACGCACACACACACATATGCGGAGAAAAACTCTATGAACGTTAATTTCTGTACATGGCCATTCATATCAATAGACATTGACGTTGGATTCTATTTATTTATTTGATTTTTATTATTACCGAAGAACTATTTAGCATGTGCATTATAGCAGCATTTCAGAAAAGTTGCATTTTGCTGATTTCACACAAATGGAAGTTGGAGTATTTTCAAAAACATGCTTTTTCAGGGGCTCTGAGCACCACTGTTGTATAAATGGACATGGAAAATGCTAGAAAGGTATTCCGTTTTTACTTGGATACATCGTGAAAAGCTACTTTTTTTTTTTTCTTTAAGATAATTTTAGGGTGAAAAAACATATTACCCTCATTTTAAAACAAAACAAATTTTTTTTACCAAAACGCAAACTAAAAATCCAGAATGGAAATCGAACAATTTATCTTCTAGGATGATTGAAAGTTGGGGTCAACATTTTGTTTTCACACCTACTTTCACTTTCCTAAACTTTCACATATCTCATTAACGCTGAAGTCAAGCAGACGTTGTTCATGGCTGGGATCCAGTTTCCATCACGAGCATCACACATCTGAAAACCTAAGCCGTTATAAAACACCCACTTTTGACAGCTGCAGTCAGACATCATTTTAATTGTCTTGGCTTAGTCTCTCGCTCTCTCGCTCTCTGTTTGTGTCTGACCTGCTTCCTCACAAAAATGCTTTGCGATTGTCAAGACATCTCATTTCACACTCACAAATAAACCTCATCTCCCTCCTCATATATATGCCCGATTTCACCTAGATTTGTTTTTCTCTAGTTTGAATGAAGATTGCAATAACAATGAACCTTTCCGTAATCGACAGGCAAATTGAAATCATTATCGAAACTCAAGGTATCAAAGATGGTGACCATTCATAGAAAATTTACCCTTCCCTTCCTGGAAGTCGCCGTCTCTGTCAGTTATTACTAAAATATGGCTTCTCTTTTTTTTTTTTTTTTTTTTTTTGCCCAACCCAAACTTGTGTCACTAATTACCGTCATATCCTTTAGCGAGCGAATGCTGATTCTTTATCTCGCTCCTCATTTAGGTTCTGCATTGTAGCGTTCAGCAAGCAAACCCACAACAACCCAAATAAGTCACAGATGTATCTGCAACAACAACAAAAAAAACAACAACAACAACAACAAAACATCCCCTCACCTGGGATGTGTATGCACGCGAGCCTCATTATAAACCTTAAAAGAACGACTTTTCTCTTTGACAGGTCGCAATCAATCTGCAGCTCCTACAGAGCAGCACTTCAAGGGCAAGAAACATCAAATATCAAAAGAGGTAACATTAAAGTGTTGTTTTTGCAATTGCTTTAGGTGGAGCTGCCAGAGAATGCTGCTGAAGCGGTACGTGCGCAAATGCTGGGTGTTTTCGGGTTTCATTACCTCCGAGTTCCCGTCGGAGCTGCAAATAACATCCTTGAATTATGACGTAAGGAAGTTATGATGTAACAAAACGTGTCCATTTAACTGGATCCCGCTCCTGTGCTCCGCTCATTCCCCTTTCACACATCAACTTATCACTGCAAAGCACAGCCGGCAATATTTTTCAGGGTGACCCCTGATTGGCCCACGACAGATAGATTGATGACGCAACTGTGGCATTATCTCGCTGCAAATGTGTTCATAGAAGCCAGGAAAATTTTTATTGAAGCAAGAAATAGCATGTGATTAAGTTAGGGAAACGTGCAAATCATCATTTCAAGACTGCAGGTGGAGGATAGTGAAGTCATTGTATACTCAGGAACTTTTAAAATGCCAATTTTTCACATAAAAACGCATCGTTTTTGTGTTTTTATTTCAGAAACATTTTGCGTTTGCACAGTAACATTTTGAAAATAGAGGCCGTTTACTCCAGGGTTCCGCAATCTTTGCGAAGAAAAGAGACGGTATTGTCACTTTATCACCAAATCAGATCTAAGTGGAGCTGCAAAAACGTTTAACCATTAAAATGAGGGTAACACAACTCAAAAAGTTTTATGTATAGTTTTGATAGGCATACCCAAATGATGGGAAATATTAATAAAGATTGTCCGCTGTCTTTAGAGCTGGTTTTTACCAGTTCCACCCTTCTATTTTAATTTTTTTTGGTGACAATTTTAGCTTTTAAACCATCTTGGCTATTTTTAGAGGTTGTGCACGTTGTTCCCTAATGTTTAAGCTTGTTTCTTTCTTGTAGTAATTCTACTCATTTGGCCTTGTGGCTAATGGCCACCAACCAAATGAGTGAATTCACAAAATAATGTTCCACAATGGGATTAAAAAGATTTGATTATTATTATTTTTATTATTATTATTATTATTATTATTATTGAGTGATCC
>OMNM01024902.1:1705-14100 GCA_900302745.1 Parablennius parvicornis | reverse complement strand
AGAATTCGGATCCAGATCCATATCACTCCCAAGATTTAATAGAGTCATCTGGGGCCTAAGATCCATCTCTGGTGAAAATTTGGTGAAGATCTGGTCAGTAGTTTTGATGTAATCCTGCTAACAGACGGACAGATAAATAAATAAATAAATAAACGCAGGCGATTTTATTATGTCCTTGGTGGGCGTAATAAATATTCTTTGCCGATTGTGGCTCTTATGTCTTATCACAAGCTTAAATGTGAAAAACAGAACGCTAATATGACAGGATGGTTCAGTAATTGGACACTTGAAGCAAACATCACATACTAAAATGTCAAAAAAAAACTAAACAAAATGTAATAGATAAACAACTAAAATTGCAAAAAAAACTAATTAAACAAAAGTGACTAAAACAAACAGAATTGCTAAAAAGGTGAAAATAGTTAAATATACATAGTGAAACAACTCTTAATTGCAGCTTTAAAAGTCCATAAATTGAACATACATTAAAGTTTTGATCAAAATTAAAAAAAAAAAAAAATGTATGACTCCAGGCAAATCTATTTTGTGGAAAAAATATTGCTGTTGGTCAAGACGGTTGCAGATGTCAAACATGTTCTTTCAATGGTCAAGTTCAAGAAGAGTCGACATGAAAATCCTGACGAATCGGTTGCTTCACTTGTTGCAAACCGCTGAGCACTGTGCGTTCTGGTGCCTTCCTCTACACACAGCATTACCCTTGAATCTCGGTTTAATCAGAACACGTAGACTTTCCACACTCACTGCATCTTTGGCCTGATGTCAGCTGGGATTGGCTCCGTGGCACCGTGGGACTCATTTACTGAGATCCTGCATAAAGTCTACAAGAACTGCATGCCTACTCAAATAGATTGTGCTTTCACTTTGCATGATTTTTGCAGGAAACTTACTGAGGCTACCACCATGAGTTACATCACAAGGGAACATATTCAGATGAGGATTTTGTGTACCTCATACTTGACTTCTTACATGAGAACAATCTACTGGAAAGGGCTTCCTTGTACTTTTGCTTGCATTCACCATGGAGGCAAAAAAATGTTTTATTTGTTGGTGGAGGAAGTGATTGAACATATTTGGCAAAAAAAAAAAAAGAGGAAAAATACAACATGATTGTGGAGCTAAAAAAACAACTAAAGATATCTTTTAATAAAATCTGCAAAAAAAAAAAAAAGGCGTGGAGAGCCAGTTGAAGAAATGACTCCCCCTCCAAGCTGGTTTCCACCTCCTTTTCAAACTGTTAAAAACAGACCTAGTCTGAGAAAAGTTTCACAACTTTTGCGTACATGGCGTTTACGTAAAAGTTGAAAATGTAGTTTTTAAGTAGGGCCACTAGTGGGTGCTGCTGGTTGTTTTTGTAATGAAAGCACACACACATGCGTGCATTGCTTTAGAATCTCAACTATAAAACAACCAAGTTCCAGAAGAATGTGGACTGGGAGTCATATTGTCCATCTACTTGAGCATGTGCAGAAGAGCTGGACTGAACAGAAATATAAATTCATCACTTTTGTTTCAGTTCCCATTTTGAATGAGCTGAACTCAATGATCCAAGACTTTTACTATGTACACAAATGGCCTATATCTCTTGAATAACGTTCAAAAATGTGTCTAAATCTATTAGGGAGTACTTCTCCTTTGTTGAGATAATCCATCTGCCTCACAGATTTGACATCTCAAGATGCTGAGTAGACAACAGATATTATTATTATTATAGCCTCAAGTCGACTTCAGGCTGCCCACAATAAAAGTTCATTTAAAAATGTGAGCAAAACCAAAAGTGTGGTATTTTTTTTGTTCAGTGTATTAACTCAGCCGTAGTATTTTGCAGGATCTGGAAGACATACCTCCATATTCAATATTCATGAAGGCAATACTTTGCTAATAGCAAACAGAATGGCACTTGAAGACTGGATATGAAACGTTTGTGTGTCTACTTCCTCATATTTGTATCACGGTCACTGCTTTCCTCATGGAGTGTCGATAACTTCACACTGAATACAGCCTTGGTGATAAAGAAATCAGGATGTGGCACAAAAAAAAAAGAACCAGATCAGCCTTTGAAAGCAGGTGATTCGATCCCAAATGTATCAACTTAAGATTCCTGTCAGAATGTCCCACAAAACATAATGGGAATCCGAAAAGAGGAAAGACTGAATGAATAAGAAGATTATTTCTGTCATGTCCTGTTGGAAATGTGTTTTCAACTTCAGGCTCTGGTTCTACTTAAAAAGCCGGCTGTAATTAACAGATTCCTTTGAGTCTGTCGATGTAACAACAATCTCAGAAAGCTTCTTTTCAGCCCCTCCAAAAGCCATCTTCTATGTCACCTCATTCTCAGAATCTCAATCGTCTTTTTCAATGCTGCTTGTGAAAAAGAAAAAAGAAAAAAAAAAAAAACACATGAAAAATACAACCATCTTCTCTTTTTGAAGTATCAAAGAAACTTTCATTGGACTTCCTTTCAGTCATAGGGTCTCCCTTCAGAGAACATTTGTTAACACTTTGAAATGGAATTAACTCCATTGTTCACCAACGTTTCCGTTACATAACCCGAAGCCGCTTCCACGTTTACATCGTGCAGTCAGCAGTGCCGAGAGAAGTAAACAGTCCAGGCTCACAGTTCCTGGTACTTTCTACTTGTTATGATGAACTTCGCTCCTCGTGAGTTGTTATGTGAGACCAAACATCACGATCTTGCGTGCCCCCCAGCTTCATGCCGCGGGGGACGGAGATGTTGGCATAGATCGACATGAAATTACTGCCTGAAAGAAGCTCAGAGGCTGGACAGAAAACACCTTCATTGAACAGGAGTTCTCTTTATAAATACTAAAATAATTCCCCTATGACTCACCAGTCACCATTTACTTTCTTCTCACACATAATGAACCCAGGGAGTTTTTTTTTTTTTTTTTCTTCTTTTAAAGCAAGCAGCTTAATAATGACCTGTGCAAACTGAGGCCAGAGTCGTCACAGAGCTCCAAAAAGGGAGAAAGTCAGTGTAGGTGGACGAAACATTGCGTCTGTTGATAGTCTGGATCTCTTTCAGTCACGGTCACTATAGTACCCTGCGGATTTGAAATCAAATCCAGGACTGTTCAATAACCTGGAAGATGCAATATTTGAGATTTAATCATTTATTTCTAGATCATTTTGCTCTATTTCTCAGGCCCTGTTTTACAAGACGTTTTCATGTGAAAACAGAAAAGTTCTGTAATGTCTTGGGTGGTTTTCCAAGACAGCTGCGCTCTTGGGCACTGAGAACGCAACTTTTTGAAATTGCTCCGTCTCTGACACCTGGTAGATGGACGAATCACTCTTACTGTGCATGCACACCAAGGACGTAGTAAATAGTTCTTCTGCACGTGTGTGAGTAGCTGGACAACAAAAACAATGACGGCCTCCAACATAGCTATGATTATAAACACTAGACTGCAAAGTTAATGCCACTGGCCGCCGCCGAAATTGTCAAATAGGCGCCGACTTCCAGTAGTGGCAAATATAAAGTTGCGAGCACCATTACTATGAGAGATACTACAACTAAACCGAGTCTTTACAACCCATCTGGCTCTTGACGCCTCTGTTAATTCATCAAAAATGAGCCATAAGCTCAGGTAAAGGTGTGAAGTGCAATTAGGATTTGCACCTCTCATTCTTTCTTGTCACATGAACTGCTACTTAACACATAAACAATGATAAAGGAACAACATGGAACTTTACAAATAAAGACATTTATTGCCTTTATGACAACTAAAGGAGGTGAAATACATATAGGACACAAGGATAATATCTCATAAAAGGAGATGTTCATTCAACTCAAAAAATATTTAGATTTAATGTATTGAGTTATTTATATAAAAAAGTCAATTGAATCCTATTGCTTTTTATAGATATTTTCATTTGAAATATTGTATAAACGAGGCCTCGATGTTAAATTCAAATTGATAAATGTGATAACAATATGATTTGTAATAAATACAAACACTGCATTTACTGTTGCCCCTAACTTACACCAGCCCTCTTTTTTCCCCATCACATCAGTAGTTTGTCGACTTTTGTTTTTCTCTCGTCATTATTGCTCTTTCTGAGCACCAGGAATAAAATAAGGCTGTCAAATACATTTTTACATTTAGTTTATTGCAGTTTTGCTGAATTAATCATGAGTCACGCCTCTTTTGGGATATGTATATAAGTGCATATCAATGGCGTGATAAATTTGCCTTGTATTCTGCAGCTCTGATGGGAATGAACTTCGATGCTACAGTGAATCATCACCTCTGCCACATGATGCACGAATGCAGTATCTTTAAAGACACTGTCAAAACTACTGCAGCTCCTCACCTCCCCGTTGGACCAGAGACAAATTACAGAGTGACTCACACTCGTACTGAGTCGTGTTCTGGAAGTAGATGCGGACTGCGGCTGCTGATGTGCTTTCCTTGTACTTATTCACTCTGTCAGTCATTCCCAAACTCAATAATGCCAAGACGCACTTAAAGATAATAAAATCTTGTGGGGCCCGTTCAACTCTGAAATCTCAAACCGGACTGAAAGATGAATTTCCTGAAACAGAATAATTCAATGAGAACATGGACTGCTGGAAATAATGTGCATATTAATAGATGGAAAACAAAAAATTACTGAAAACTTTATATTTACTGACTCTAAATGATGTCACAAGACCCACCTTCTTTTTGACCACTAGCCTACACTTCAGTATCACCGCATTATGTAAAAACTGGGTAAGGTTACTTTTTATGTTGGACGGAGGAAGACTGTTGTTAACTGGTAGCTTCAGGCCGGAGAAACAGCAGCGGAAGACTTGGGTGTGATTGATGCCTGTCCCTGGAATCACTTATACCTGAGTTTAAATATTTAAGAAATTATTTTTTACAAGGGAATGAGTTGCAAATAAATCTCCGGAGTGAGCTTCGGTGCAAAACCATAAGTTAAACAGTTCTAACAGGCACTGAAACAAAAACTGAATACTTGTAAGATGACATGTGCATTGTAAAGATTGTTAATAACAGAAGAAAGCTTATCGTATGTATGTGACTCACTTGGTCTGGACGATGTCGTGTTCATGAATCCACACTATTTCCACGGAATCCGTATCATCACCAAACAAGAGACTAAACAGTTTTTGGTGGACTGTACAGTCACTTTTAACGGTGAATTTATTTTTCACTCATAGTTTATGACAGCTGAATATTTCTGGTGGATTTTGTAGATGACCAGGTTTTTGAAAGGATCCGTATGTAACATTTTTAAAGCCAATCCAAAACAGCCCTTGAAGCGCAACTTCACAGAACGACAATCTGATTTCTGCATTTATGTTGGCATTTATTGTGATGCTTTCAATAATGATGCTTTTCGTTATTATTAGTATTCCTTAAAAATACACGTAAAGGAGGGATTAGGGCTCCGTTTACATGACGACATTTCAAGTGAAAACACATGAATTTAGCATTTTTGTTTCAGAAAAGTTTTATTTTTTGCACTGAAACATTTTGAAAACAATATCCGCACACGCTATAAACATCCCCAATAGGAGTTCACGGGCAGATGATGGAGGGACTACAAAGTTGCATTTTTGTTCCAGGTGACTCTCAACTATGGAACTACCAAGTCCCAGGAGAAAATGGACTGGGAGTCATGACACTCTGGAGGCAAAGCATTGTTGTTATCGTCCGTCTGCTCGTGCATGTGTAAAAGAACGATTTACTCCAGTTATGGTGCACATGTGCAGTGGCATCGTTTCGGGAAAGTTGCGATTTCCATTGTCTACACAGGGTCGGAGGGTTTTGAAAACGTTCGGTTTTCCTCCAGATTTCAAATATTTTCTAAAAGTTCCATTTTACCCCGTTTCCTCAGAGTCAGAGCATTTTTGAAAAGTTCCACTTTGGAAGCCGTTGTTCAAAAAGTTGCATTTTCAGTAACTCTGAGCACCGTTGTGTGAACAGACACCCAAAATGCAACAAAACCTTTCTGTTGTCATTTGAAAACGGTTTTATAAATGCGATCAAACTACGACTTCTTTTAAGATTAGAGCTGAAGTTTCAAGACCATAATAGGGCAATGACTTATTTCAGTCATTTACTGCACATCTGAGATTAGCTGCGGTTTGCTCATCTTGTCGTGTAGTGCTCATCTTGAGTGCTGAAACTATAACAGACAGACTGGACACCACAGCGACCCAACATGATCAATAACGGCACAACATACATCTGGCATTAATCCAAGTATCCAAATTCAAGCAACGCTTATTTTATTTTATTTTCTTTATCATATAAACGTTCTCTTTGCAGGAAACTGGTTTAACTGAATATTAGTTGATGTAAAAGCATTGTGACAGAGCTGTCATTCTTAAAGTGGATACTGGAAACAATATTCTGGTTACAATGGTTTTTTTTTTCCCCTTACAATTTTCCTCCACAGCACGACCATATCAGAAAAGATTAAAAAAATCATTCACTTAGTGATTATTTTGTTTTTTTTAAAAAGGTTTTTCATAAATCAAACATGCCCAGTCGTTTTGTTAATGCTGTAACACCACACACTGTTCAGTCATTATCCAGAGTCAACATGTTTCTGCTGGATCACCACGGGACAGAGAGGCTGCTTAATACTGCGCCCACTGATCAGGCTCCCGTCATCAGGTTTGAAATAAAGCAATAGTTAAAGACACACTATGTCATTCTTTTAACTTTCAAAAATTGCCTACTTGTTTGAGTTTTTTGTGTTTTTGTTTCAGAAACGCTTTGTGTTTCCACTGCAACGTTTGGAAAATGATGTCTTTACATAAAACTCTGACATGGATGAAGTTAGCACGCCAGGCCACGAGTTAGCGCTGTTGTTTCGTGCTTGCGAATGAAACCCCACTCACACACCCGTGCAGAAAACAACACGGGGCCTGTCATTCTAAAATGACAACAAAGAATTTCTGTGAACAATTAAATGCAGTATCGTAGGACAGAGTCCCGCAATGCTCGGTAGGAAACACAACCCGTTAGCGTCTGTTACCTTAATTTGAAATCCACATCCGCCCCATGCTGTCAACACTAAGCCCAACACCTGACTAAACACATCATCTTTACAGAATGCGTCAGTCGTTTACTTAGCGTGGGCAGACGCAGCTGTTATCGTGCTTCAGTTTTACACTCACATGGAACGATTACTGACGTTCACTTGTAACCGTAAGTGATTACTTGTAATTTAGAACGTGTGTGCAACACACTGAGAAGTTTGAAAGTATTACATGCCTGGCATGAGATGTAGTTGAGCTTGGTTTGTGGGTGGCTTTTTATTTCCCTCCTGTGCTTTCCTATCCCCCCTCCTCTGTCAGCTCTCAGGCGATCAGCCCAATTGTCTGCTGCTGTGGTGTGTCTTCTGAACGGGCCATTCACATCCAGCAACGCTACTTATAAAAGGACGGCTCCTGCAGGGGCTGGGGGCTGGGCTTCATTTGGCCTTGATCGACTGTGTGAGTGGAGCGCTGATATTCGTCTGTCAATTTGACCAAGAGTGGTTTGTAGGTTTCTGTTGTGAGGTCGGGATTAGGTAAGTTTGGGGTACCCTGTACGTTTCTCCTACATGTAGTATTCCTCTGTTAAATACACCAGGTTAGTGGGTAGGTGCCACCACTGTATTCACTTTTGATTTATCCATTGTTTTTTAGACAAGTAAGTCCGGATTTTGTTTGAGTTTTGTTTGTGATAGATGAGCACTTGTAAGGCCTGGTTTTAGTATACTTATTCTTTTGTTTGGCACAAAAGTCCAAAAGTGAAGTATATGCAGACGTAATGAGGACAAAATGTGACCTGAGTAACAACACAACATTGACGGGGTGTGTAATCGTCTGCTCTCGCATGGGTAGACGTTACAGGGACTGTAGCAGCCCGTCCTCTTATAAGCTGTCTGATTTTTCCATCTGGAAGTCTGTAAAAACAAGAAGACGCTTTGGACAGGTCACCAGTGCATCACCGAGCAAACAGACACAATCAAATCTACACCAGCATTGTCGCCACCACTGTTCCGCGCTGCTGTGTTCCACTGTGTGGCGTTGCTTTTTCTCACCAATCTCTCAGGAATGTGGCGAATCGGGAGAACCTGGTATGTGCAATGGAGCACGAGAGGAAAAGGGACACAGACCCAGTCGCGAAGCTGGGTATATACTGTATATATATATATATGGCTCCACACACGCCTCAGTTATTTTACCATCAGCTGCTCTGAAGTCCACACGCTCCAGATTGAGCCACATCCAGAGAAATACCATAGAGTTGCGTAGAGAGGAGGCTGCAGCAGAGTGAATAGGCTACTGTCACGCTGTATAACGCATCACCACACATCACAACTAATCGACACGCTGAGTTGTGAACTTCACGTATCGAGGCGAGTCTTGTTATTCTTGGAAGATTTTTTTTTTGGCGGCCAAAAGCAAGCTTCGTAAATGTCAGGAAAGTCGCATACCAATACGCCCATTTCAGGACCTTATTCAGATGCATTACATCACATAAAGAATGTCAGGAATGACGAGAGAATTATATTTGTAACTCATCCTGCCTATGTGTAAACTGACCTATGCATTGACACAAAAGCGGAAATGCCACGCGCTTTCATGCGACGGCACTTTTTTGCTGTTTTCTCTCACATGTTCGCTCACGATTGATATAAATCCCAGCTGCACCGTGTTGTCTTTCATTCCAGCAATATACCAAAGTTGCGTCAAGTTGACAAAGTCCCCACTCAGACCAAAACCTGACGTACAGATGCCTGCTTATAAGTTTATTTTTAGTGCTTTCAATCGATTAAAATATTTTAACTAATTAATTGCACAATTTATGTAATTAATTGCATTGTTTTTCTCCTGAAAACTGAAGCTTGTAAAGGATATTTTTTCATGGAAAACCAGAGTCTGGAATTAGATATAGTCTGTGTGTTGAGTCCACGTTAATTCTATTAACTACTAATGTCCTTTTAGCTTTGTGTGAATGCTGCTTCTCTCCAAGATTAGCAAAAGACTATAAAAACACATTAATTAATTAAACATCTATCATGACTCTGGGTTTTGTGAGTGCAGGTCCACCACTGAGAATTTGAATATTTCTTGAAGCAAAGTTGTGAACTTACTACATGAACAAAGTGGCAATAATATACTGTAATATCCACACACACGTGCTTGCGCGCACACACTCAGTCACACATGAGCACACGCTTTGCAGACCGCATACACACTTATACACAAGCAGACACGTGCGCACGCGAGCACACATCCAGCACACAGGAGAGCCAGGGAAAGCGAGAACGAGGAGAAATTATTTCACCTGCAAGTATTTCCTCCAGCTTTAGCAGTTTAAAGTGAAAATGTCTGTCTCAATATTATTTCGCTCGTTAACGTGCTGCTCGTTAGTCACGGTGCTGCGCTCAACAGCTGCAAAAGCGGCTTCTCCGGGAAAAAAACCAAAATAAACGGGAAGTAAACAAAACCGCGTTAATTCCATTAATTTTTTTTAATTAAGTGTTAAACGTTTCAAATCAATAATTTGAATAACGCGTTATTCTTGACAGCACTACTTTATTTATATCACACTTTCAAGAACAGAACTGATGATGATGATGATGATGATGATGTGCCCCTCCTCCTGTTGCTCTGGAGGATGACTCGGAGCCAGAGGACAGTGACTTCTCCTATTCTAGTCCAAATTCTCCCGATTCTCAACTTTGGTGACAGACTCCTGACAGAAAGTGACGATGCGTATTGGTGCGCAGTGGCTCGCAACTGCACGGAACGATATAGGTGACTGTGCGTAATGAGTCACGAAGATTCACCGCCATTTCGTGACTTTTCTTCGCCGTGTGTGAACGCAGCGTAACCGATTGCAGAATGGACGCCGCGGCGACTCAACGGCGCTTTATGTAAAACAGCTCAGCCTCAGCGTTGCGCCTGTGGCTGGGATTATCGCCTCCAGTCTCGGTTCAGACCAGTTGGGTGACCCTGCTGAGAGTTGACTCATCAGTTTTCTGCTCCGTGGCCTTCAGCGTCGGTTTCACCTTCTTCCCTTTCAGCATGTTCATTAAATCTCACGCGCTGGGGGAAAGTGATTCTAACTGCTTGCCGCAGTAAACTGTTGTTTTTCTCACAGAAGTGACCTTGGATCTTAATCTAACACCAGGAGAGCGATTTTCGGAATGTGATGTTAAAACAACACGAGGCATTTTCATCATCGAACGCATCTCGGAGCAAGTTGGATTCAGGGTCTTTTTTTCTTCAACAGGAAACTGCATCAATTAATTTGTGACCTGTGCTGCTTGTGGACGCTCTGTGTTTAGTAATGGTTATTTAATGTTTTGTTTTTAGCTGGAAGTTAAACTGTGAAAGCTCTGAGATAATATCCTTGAGAAATAATGACACATTGTTGTTTGCTCTTGAATGTGCTCAACGTGAGGCAGAAGTTACATCGATTAGACCGTTCCATCGAGTATAAAACAGTGAGGATGATTTAGTCAGACTAATCGAGATCCACTGGAAGAGTTTGTGAATAGGAGTTATGTGTGTCTCACATACTGGATAGTTATTAGCATCTTATTACTGTGGTTGATGAGGATGGGGGAAAAAAAATCCCAATTAGCATCAAATTAACATTAGAAACATCTCTGGCTTGCCATACCAAACAAGCTTCGTATTTAATTTAGGCTATCCGTCACAGCTTCAGCAACATTTTAAACATCTTTTAATGACCTGATAATATGAAAAGGATTTGTTCCCAGTTTTTATGTGTGAATTGATCATTAAATTCTTTATTCTAGCTAAATAAAAAAAAGAATGTGGTTGGTTTGAAGGAGGAAGAGTACCAGGAGAAAATACTACGTTATGGTCCGTGCATAACAGAAAAGATGCACATTGGGAGGCATTTAACATGAATGAATGTTTTCATTTAACAAAATGGGTATTCCATGGGAGAATAAAGACAATTAATGAATCCAAAGCCGACTGCAGGAAGGCAGAAGCAGTGGTCAGATTCCCCTGATGTCCTGATCAACTGCTAGACATCCTGCAAAATAGTGAGACATCTCACATTATTGTAATAACAAAGACCCAGGGGCTGTAATGTCATTTTGATTGTCAAGGCTGGTTAAGAACTCAAAAGCAAACACGAACAGCAAAGCAGAGATCAGCAGTTTGTTCAAATATCCAGAAAACACAATCCAGGCAGGTAGTCGGGGCTCAAAATAAAAAAAGAGTTCTATAATCTAAAAGGATTGAAAACGTGACAGGTGAAACGCATTAGACCAAATCAGACACCCAGAACGACGGGACTGGAAGGACGAGTGGACGGAGACGGAGACAGAACAGGTGGGTCCAAATAAAATACACAGTAGGGGACCTAACATTGAATTTACTTGACAACCTTTTGAAATGAAGATAGAAAACAGTTTTGGGGGCAAACAGTTTTTCCGTTTATGCGACAGACGTGCTTGGAACTTGACTCCGTCACCGTGGAAACGGAGGACAACGCAGCTTTTTGTAAAAGTTGTTTCGGCACAGGCACACCCAGGCCGTGGGAAACTGTTCTTCTGCACGTGAACGAGTAGATGGACAATGAGAATGATGTTTGCCACCAAAGTGTCATGACTCCCAGTCAACATTCTCCTGGGACCATTGTTGGACCTACTTGAGTGGCATCGGAAGGTGAATCCCACCCTAAAAGAAAGCTTTCCCACCGCAGTTGGCAGCAATGGAGTAAAAGAAAAGTTATGGCCAAACTGCAGTAAATGAAGCACCAGATAATGTCAGGGCAGCAGAAGATTGATTTATTTGGAAAGTGTGATTATATTCAGTATATATACATCTGCCATATTGCAACCCCTCAAACATTCCTGCTACCCAGAAATATTATTTTGGATCTGCCCCTCCTTGGGATTGGTTGTTTTTTTTTTTTTTTTTTTTTTGAGAGTCACCCGCAATAGCAATTCAACTTAATTGCATGTCCATATGAATTTCCGCGTACTCACCATTCTTAATGTCTATGGCGTATTGTTCTCCGCATCAAAAACAAACGGCACCCAAACGGACATCGTTTTCAAAAGTGAAACTTTTCTGAAATAAAAACGACACGTCTTCACTTCAAACGTTGCGTAAACGGGCTCTGAAATTGCTCCCAATGGAGGTTGGTGGCATGGCGGCATGGCAGCTGTCTCCATTGATGTGTGAATGTGTGAACACCGCAATCTCTTGAACCGCCTTGCGTAACACAGCTGTTCCGACTCCTTTCATCCACGATTCTGACACTTTTCAATAAGCTAAACCTGTCAAATAACCTTCTGACATTTCAATAAACCCCCCTATATCTAAGCGTGATGACGCCTTAATGCTCCAA
>OMNM01024899.1:2563-17725 GCA_900302745.1 Parablennius parvicornis | reverse complement strand
AAGTGCTGATTTACTCAGTTGTGTTTGTGGTGTGAGATCTGAAGCACTTCTAAAGGGAAAGCCATTTCCAAGCTTTGCAGTGTGAACATGGATTTCCATTGATATCATGTACAGTCGCCCGTATGGACGAACCCTCACTGCTTTACAGTGAGTTTACCTTCATTATCAAGCAAAAAAAAAAAAAAAAAGGAGAGCATTGTTCCCCTCGCTCTGTGATAAATCCACCGCACGCTACCGGCTCAACGCCACACAGCAGCCATCTTTGAGAAATCCTGGCGAACATAGCAAAGCGTGAAGCAGCCGAGGAGCCGAGCATTTCCCTCAGGAGGAGGTGGAGACCAAACTCGGAGAGGAAAGAAGAGTGAATGACTGACTTAGATTCATCATGTGGACATGTTTGTATTTAAATGAGGGAAAGTGCCGCTGCAGGAGGTTAAAGAAGAAAAAGTTAGAATGTCCAGAGGGAACTGACAACTTTTTTTTTTTTTTTTTTTTTTACCACTGAAACAAATGGACTAAATGAATGTGACTGCAGTTTTCTGAGGGGTAGAAATGAATTATGTCATGGATAATATTGCCTGTAGACACAAAAAGACAAAACATTTGCAGAATCCAAGGTCTTCTCAGAAAATCCTGCCTAATCAGCTTCGCCGTGCCTCTAAGTTCTGGTGGAAACGTTTCACGAAAACATGTTGGTGTCATATGTTCAGTTGGTTTTGATGCATGTATTTATTTACTCCATGACGCCTTGCTATTTATCTAATACTGAATAACTTGTGCATCAACATGAGGGAAAGCCAGAAAATGCGAAATTTGCATAAAAACCGCTGCCAAAGATGGAAGAAGCTTCAAATGTACATCTTACAAAAAGCGGCGTATGTTTTGCAACTGTTCCCAGAGAACAGACGAGACACACGCTGGATGGAATGCAGTCGTGTGACTGTTGAATCGCTGAACTTTAATCAGTAGAGTATTCAACATTGCTAAAACCTTATTTTTAAAAATGCACAGCGACATCTTAAGAGTCATACTCCCATTATAGGAGGTTTTGTCACTAATGTTTCCCACGGTGATAATTAGAAAACTTGTAATGCAGCATTATGGGGCTGAATTCCTAATGAACACTGGTTAGAAAGAAAAGAGGCGACTGTCAGTGACTCTGCAGAAAATACAGTTTCAACTGATAGAATACACACACGAGTGCAAAAGACAGAATCCCATCCAAAACACACCGGCACAATGTAAATTTTCAAAAAAAGAACCACAATCAAGCACTTAGCTTCTTTTCTGTACGTTTGAGGCTGATTGCATTGATTATTTTGTTGGTTTTTTTTAGTATCTCGAGGTCAAAATTTGGATTTGGTGTCCAGCTTCACTGCAGCCTTTTATTTGCAAAGTAAAAAGTAAAGTAGATTCAGACTTTGAGATGTGAAACTGTCGCGGTATTGAAGCATCACACTGTAGTATACAGTGTGTGTGTGTGTGTGTGTGTGTGTGTGTGTGTGTTACCTGACACGTGGCCTCCAGAGGGAGAGATTCATATTAAGTAGAACGACGACGCGAAATTTAACTACAAACAAACAAATATGTCGGCCTGTGCACTCGCACGGGGTCAGTTCTTTTACATTACCGTCGTATTTTAACAACTTCTAATGTACTGAACATATATTTACCTGCATGTTCGAATTAATCTGTGAACGGGTTCCATGTCTGTGTGAACACAATCATTTCATCCTGGGACTATGATTATAATCCCACATAATCTTCCTGCATTATCTCCCCGCACGAATTTTGAGTATTTAACCGAATTGCAGAACTCAAATCAGCAGACTTCTTTAATGCTTCTTTAAGATAATAGCTATTTTTAACTTTGACTCGTCCCACACATTTCTTGAATTTATTTGTATAATTGTATATTCTTCAATTATATTTACTTTGATTCTGAAATGGTTGTATAATATTTGTGTAAATGTCTGGTTGTTTGTTACTTGATGTTTTTTTTCTTTTAAATTGAAGCCTGTGAGCTGAGTGTTTATAGAACTAAAGTTGACATTGAAGTTAATGCATTTAATGATTTCTTGGAATACTAGCTTGTACCTTTATTCTAGAAAAACTGTTTGTTTTCTGTCATTTTCAGTTTTTTGAGAAATTGTGTTTTTTTTTTTTTTTAACTCATCAGATTTGTTATGATTTCGATTTGGAGCACCTTTCCTTCGTTTTCACTTCTATTTTTTTTTTTTTTTTATTCACAGTATTTTTGTTTGTCAGTCTATTGACTATAACCAATAAATAAAATGTGAAAGGAAACGTGACAGAGATCGTATCCACATGAAAACCTTGGTTGCTGGTATCTGTGATGCTTTGTGAAGGACAAATTGCTGGTCAAATCACGCCTGCACCTCCGAGAGAAAGAAACACATCAGCGGAGAAAGAGGAGATCAATTTAAAATGTATCTTGAACCTGAGTCTTTGTTTGCTAATTTTATTTTATTAACATCATCCAGTACGAGGTACAAAGACTATCCACCCAGTGATGGGAGTTCCTCATTTAGAAAGTGCTGCGCTTTGACTGATCCGCAGCCTTAATGGCGGCTTGTAATTGCTCCATCAACCATACTAATGCGCACTCCGTGTCCCTTTCAAAACAAAAATCACCGCATTTCCATTTTTTGTTGTCATTGTGGACCCGATTGTCACCGTCTCAGCATCGCAGCCAATAGAGTGGGGTCCCTCAGATCCGGGGAACAGAGAGAGAACAATGTCATATTCATAAGCGGAGACATCAGCTCTCCTGCTCATTACCACGGCGCTGTGAATGGAGGCTTCTGTCCCCACGACCATGAAAGAACCTGTCATCTGTCTGTTTCTCCTAATTGACTGTTTACTCCATTTCAACGCAGTCAGACAGACACATTTTTGATCGTCCTCAGTTTGTCATTCAGATTGACACCGCAGTACAAATCCCTTACACACAAATCTACTTTTTTTTTTTTTTTTTTTAATATCAACAACTCGAGTCACAGTGACGAGACGCCGCCAGTAACATTCACGTGACCTTGATGATACAACCAGGTGAGTGTTTACTCGGGAGGTCGGGGGTGTGTGGACAGACACCTTCATACCAGGTGACGTTCAGAAGGTGAGATTGGAGACTTCCGTAAATTGAAAAAGAATTCAAAGTCAAGGGGAAGGCGACATCTTCAATCCGGTCCAACCTGGACCTTGACAACCTTTTCTTCCTGTGTGTAAATTGATTGACTTGCCAGAGCGTCGGACTCAAAGCGACAGACACCCGAGGTTGAAATCCGCACTCAGATCAGTTTTATTAGGAAGCGTGACGACTGCTTTAAATACGTTTGACTTCCTGGCCGGGCGTGAGCAGGCCTGGAGGTGTGAGCTTCACTGTTACATTAGCCGCAAACCCTGCACGACATCCTTTGTTGCATCTGCTAAAAAAGGGGCCGAAATTCCTGGCATGCATCAGCTGCCAATTCTCTGCCGGCCCTTTGCTTCCCAACAGTAAGACTGGCTGCCACCGCATAAAGTAGAGCCATGCATTATCCAGCAATTAGAGTGGGGCTTATTAAGCAGGATTTAATGTAAATTTAATGAGCAATAAATTCAATTTCTTTAAATAGAAGAGTATATTATTGTTACAAATGATGTACTGTGGTGATCTCACCGTACGGGCGATGAAATACTTCACATGCGGGCACATATCAATGGGCCATTAAGTGCTGTATTAAATTTATCCTGAAAGACTTAACTGTAACCATAAGTGCTATTTTATACAGACACTAAAAAGAAGGCCACCGCAGTTTGTACCATAAATAGCACTAATGTACTGAGATCTGACGCCATCACTCAATTAATTGATTAGCAATTTGACAGGAAATTAATCAGCAGGGTTTGTTTTGTTTTTTTACTTAAATGTGCGAGTCATAAGGGGTGATGGAAATTGTCTAACTGGAGTCATTTAATAGTGAAATTGAGAATATTTTCCTCTATTTTTCCTACAATTGCAGAAGTTAAACACATTTCATTAGATAAAACACAAAGCTTGAACGCATCACCTTGGACTTTAATTGAACTATTTTATCATTATTGACAAAATCACATTAATAATTATCAAAGAAAACCTTGAGAGAATCTAAATCCAATCAGACTTTAATCGCGTCTGCTGTAGTATGTCCCAACCAAAAGTGTCCACTCGTTGCACTGAATCACAACAACGTGGAAATCATGACCGTGGTCCTCGGCCAGAACGTACCGTGGATCGTTTTTTTAACCGTGGGGAACTACTCAGAACCACGAGCTCCATCGGGGTCCTGCCTCGTCAGCACAGCACCAAACAGACCGGCCTCCGGATTCGACGACAACGTTTTCAGGTCAACGCGCAAAACTTTTGTTGAATTTTGGGAGTCAGTTTACACGACGACGATGTAAATCCACTGAAAATGCAATTTTTCAAAAATGCTTCAACTCCACCTCCGTGTAGTTGGAAGTAACGCTGCTAATGTGCGTGTGCACCTCGGCGGTAGAAACTAGTCCATGACAATTTCGACAGTTTTCCCCTCCAGGATGTTACGACTCTCAGTCGTTGGTAGTTTTATAGTTGACAGTCACCGTAACAACAAACCAACTTCGTTGGTTCATATGAATGTCCGTATTCTCGCCACCGTTAATGTTTATAGCGCATTATCTGTGTGAATATGTGTGTGTGGTTTCATCACAAAGACAACCAACAGCACCCACCAGTGGCACAACATGGAAATTACATTATTGTCAGCGTTTCTAAGTTGCCTTGTAAATGCAAAACATTTCTGAAAGAAAAACTATACTTTTTCAGCTGGAAATAAATGCAGCACCACTGTTAACACATCAAGAACAACTCCTCATAAAAAACTTTTTTTTTTTTTTTTTTTTTTCAAAATCCACATCATTTTGATCCCGAAAAGGAAAACCGTGAAAACAAATTAACCTCCATACCAGCTGGGTTGCATTTTTGATACATGAGAAGTTCGTTTTGCTGTTTTACAGCCGGCGACTTTCATTAAGTAAAATCTCAGAGTTGATTTGTTCTTAGCGTTGCACGGCCACTCACTCGCGGGCTTCGGAATATTTGTGCTGCCACCGCCAAAGTTATGAGCTCTTTCAAATGACCTTAATTTTCACTACTCAACAGAAATATGCGTGCCTGTGTTTCCTGTGGACCCCCGCCTGCACCCCCGGCGGAGGATAATGAAGAAAACACAGAGAGAGGATCAACACTTGTGTGATAACTGAGGAAATAAAGGAGTGCCACCCTCCAGAATACAAACTCAAATTGAGGGCGAAGCCGCACACTGAGACGGGTTTCTCAGCAGAGTCGGTTTCAAAGCTGAACACGACCACGAGCAGCCAGGAAAGGAACATCCTCAATCACTCGCAGGGTCACATGCCAACTGGCAACCAGGAGCACCGTAACAACTACGCGTTTCCTTTTGTTTCTCCAAGATCCTGTCCTTCAGCTGCGCCTTGAGGATCCACGACAGCTCGTATTGATCCACTTCACCATCGCTCAGTCCTGACGAGCGACTTTAAACGGGCAATAAGTGGGATTACGCAACCTTCTGAAATTCAACCATCTGATACGCTACAGCAGGCCGAGCCCCGGGAGACACAGCGGGTGGGAAACGCCGCTAAACACTTTCTTAGTCAGAATGCAAAATCTCAGCGCTTCATTGTGGGATGCTCAGTCGGGGCGGCGCTTTAAGTTTTGTCAGTGCCAATGAAAGAACAAGTTTCGGTCTCCGTCTCGTTCTCACTTTAATTAACCCCCGGTACGGCCGACTGTGATTGTGATGGGGAACAACATCCAGTTAGCAAAAATTGTTTTTCTCTCTCCCAGATGTAGAAGACAAAGTTCAAATTCACTGATTCTTGATCACTAACGGAAGGAAAATCTGCCAAAAAGCAGAAAGTTGTCATTTTATGGAGTGCTTGAGTTCTACACACACACACACATTTTACCTGGGGTCAGATATGACCGTTTCTAGCTGAGCGGTTTCACCTGAACCGAGTCACCATGTCCTTCTACCACAGCTGCAGCGCCGGCTGTCTCGAGCTTAAGGAAGGATTTTGCACATTCATGATGCGTTACTTCATTCAACTGAGAATTTAATTAAATTAATGTGACAAGGAGACGCTACAGAATGCTATAAATGTCATTAACCTGCTATTGAACAAGGACCGTAGTGAATTCAACAACTGCAAAAAAACAAAAAACAAAACAATGTAAGCTGCAAACTGCCGGGGAAAAAATAAACACCGTCCTGAAACAAGTGACCACATTTTGAGAGTGGAGTCACTCGCTCCGTTCATCCGTCTTCTATTCTAGATTCATCCAAATCAGGGTGGAGCCCAGGTGAGAGAATGGAGGAGAGCAAGGTGCACTCTGTCTGGACGGGTCAATAGAGAGAGACCGACAACCACACACGGACACTCATGTTCAGACATATTCTAGAGCTTCAACCCTTCTCAAGCACAGTTTTGTTTTTTTTAACTACGAGACAAACGTTTAGTACAAAGTGGAGAACATGCAAACTCTGAACACAGTTTCCAAGCCCTGACTTGAACCCTGGACACACACACACTCATACACACAGTTTCTGCAGACCTGTTGATGAGCTATGGAGATGCCACTGTTGGGACAGTGTGTTGCTGCCAATGACAACATTAGAAGCAAACAAACAAACAAAGAAGATGGAACCCACAGAGTCAAGTAGAGTTCAGGTGTGAACCTGCCAATGCAACTGTTGCCATTTTAACAAGACCGACAACCTAACAACATGTCCATCCTGCCTCTGGGAGGGATTAAAGTGGATGCACGCTGACATTTTAAACCGCTCCACATATGCGTCACATTGTCAGCAGATACGTTTTCCAATAAAGAAGGATTTAGAACAAACAATTACCCACACTCTTCCAGACACACACGTTGACGCATGCAACTCTGATGCAACCGCGGCGGAATAGCGGAGAAATGATAACGGATTACTGGGGACCGCAATGGTCGTGCACATGTTTTAGGCGCCTCTGGTTCATGAAAGCACAGCAGCGACATGGCAGATTTACATTTCCAAGCTCTCCGACAGGAGAAGTGAGGAGGACTGCGGTCAGAGGACAGAGAGACGAGAGCTGCAATGCGTGTTTTTTTTCCTCCAAAGCGCACCTGAAGCGCAGACTTGGAGAGATCTGTGGGACGAGTTGGGACTGTGGAGGGTTTATGCGGTAAAAGGATACAACCATGCTTTCCCATTTAGTGTCAAAGGACACGAGCTCCCCTCGCAATTGACTTTTACTTGCCCGTAAATTGTTAAAGCACCGCGCGGTCACTTCCCTGCGTCGCACTTTATCTCTGCGTTATGCAGCACGAACATTACTTTTTACAGCGGTCGTCCGCAGCGTGTTGCAGTAGAGAAAAAAAATCCCTCTAAATCAGCACCTAAGTAGCGAAACGTCGTGGAGAGACGGGCGAATATTTTGTGAGTCGACAGCAGAATCGGAGCAGGAGAAAGTGATGCTGAGATTTTGTGCGCATCCAGCGCGCAAACGCACCACAACTTCTCCCCGGCGCTCCGCTGGCTTCTGCTGTGTGCGTGTGTGGAGGGATGGATGGCTGAATGGATGGGGCCAATTCTGCATCACACACACAAGAAGAAGAAAAAGAAGAAGAAGAAGAAGAAGAAAAACAACTTACCTTTCGGAAGAAACGCCGCTGAAATCACGAAAACAGAGAAGGAGATAGCGAGAGATCCGCTCCCCGTGATCGCCATGTTGGACACCTGCTTGAGACTGGCGGCGCTAAATCACCTAGAGACGGCCATGGGATGGAAATGTAGACACATGAGAGGAGGAGGGAGAGAGGGAGGGAGGGAGAGAGGGAGGGAGGGGAGGAGGGCTCAAGCAGGGAGTCCGCCACCACATTGGGCTGCGCTATGTTGCAATGACACCCAGGTCTATAAAACCCTCCAGGAATATCGCGGTGGCTCCTTCAGAGAGCTGTTAACTGGTGGAAACTGGACTGTTTTCTACATGGACAGTCAGAAACACACTTTAATCTCCGATATGAACACTGAGGGAATATTACAGCGAGGTAAATCCACCACAGACACTTTATAGGAACATTATAGTAATTTTCTTTTATGGTTATAGTGTGTTAGTTCATGCGGGTGAGACCAACGAATACTCAGCTGGCTGCGCTTTAGTTTATGGCTGTGGCACACATACTGTAATTCTCATATGAAACAGCATTTAGTTTATGTTTGGTAATATACAGGAGTCTGGCCAGTAGAAGCTTAAGATGCCCCTAGTGAAATAGATTTGTGCGCATTTTTGCGACACTTTGGATGCATAATTATTTTAACCTGGTTTCGGAACATGAACCTCAAAAATGCTGGTTAATGCAAAGAAAAAAAAAAGAATAGGAGCAGGGCTTTATTATATTTTTTTCATCTGTAATGCAACTTATCTGTGCTTTAAGCACAAGGAAATTGTGAGAAACTACATTCAAGCTTGTTAAATTAAAGGAATAATTGGGAAAGTTTTAACTCTGGCTCTCAAATCATGTTAATCATTGGATACTCAAATAGCGCCCCCTTCTCTTTAACTTTGGTATCACACTTCATAGCTGAGGCGGGAGCTCCTCAGAATGGAGTAAGAATCGTGTAAATTCAACACGGTAAGATCATCCTGAATGAAAATGAAATATTGCAGATTATTAATAAGTGTGACTGAGCTGAAGTCAGCCTCTCTCTGTACTTTATTACATCTCGGTGTATCATCTCCCTTAACTTATTCTCACCTGGAACATGGTACATGTAGACTATCTTATGGGAATCGCAGCGCTGCAGAGGACCGAGCATGACAACGTTGAATCTCATTTCCCTTTTCTATTGTGTCAAAACAGCACAAAGGCTGCTAATTGCACAATCTATTCTCTGAGACTGCGTGTCAGTCCTCATTCCATGGATGAGTAGATAGCATTTAGAACTTCACTCTCATGCCGCAGCCGTCCCTATCACTACAGATTGAATTCCACACATCAAATTTATTTCAGATGTTATTATCTGTGGCAGCTTGCCAGTTCTGCCTGCCACTCACACAATGTCTCCACAAGGTGTTTTCTCCTCTCGGCTCCGGCCAGCCTGCTTTAATTTCTGTCAGCACAGCAGCGGTGGACGGCGGCCTGCTGGAGAGACAGAGTCACTCTTTGGTTCCCTCTTTAAGGGGCTGCACTTTTCGGCCACCCCGGAGGAAAGATAACGTTCCGGGTCCCAGGGTGAGGGACTGTAGACAATTAGATCCGTTTACCTGCAATAGGTGGAAAAGTGAGGGGAAATTAGAATGAGGCGCAACACTCAACACGTGCGCAATCACTGTTATCGTTGACATGTCAGTTTGTTTTAAAGTTTCTTACTCAGTTTCCATATTAACAATCATTCAACATTGATTTTTTTCCCCCCCACTTTTTCAGCGATTACTGTGCTTCAATGTCGTTGACATGTGTATCAAAGAACATTGCTCACAATAAAAGCCATTTCTCACAGCATGAAACTAATGATACCTACTGCTTTTCGTTCCAAGCGTTAATTGTCCATGGTCCCTAAGCTATGCTAAGCTATGCTAAGTCTGTAATATTCGCAGGGCACTGAAATATGTGAATATCCAAATGACACACGTTTAACAAATTAAAAAATTGGAACAGAAACGTAAGACTATAAACAGTAAAATTATTGTTCAAATCACACTATACCCTCATTTATCAGGCAAAATTGGTGTCACCTGTGGTGACGTCATTAGCACGCGTTCCGGTAGAATTAACTTCTTTTTCTTTTTTTTTAACTCGTGACAATACACGAACTCCAATAAACACTCAAGAACACACACATAGGTCATATGGTACCTTATATACACACAGTCTTGACTTAAATACAATGTACTGACCTGTAATAGGTTGAAAAGTGATGAGAAATGAGGAGGTGCAACACATGTGCGCTCCCTAAACCAGTCCCCCGAGCGATCCCAATGGCGCAAAGGTTCCTCCCCCCCAACCTCACGTCTCTCTCAGGTATAAACACCCTGTAAATTATCTTAATGAACTACAACGTACAATAAACCTTCAAACATGCAAAAGTATTTCAAACACTAACCAGTAAATGTGGTGACACTTTTAGGGGTGTCACCATAACAATCGTGAGAGAATCATGGTGATATATTTGGTCGTGATTCTAAGTCAGTGGTCCTATGTTGCTCTCTGGGACCGGTTCAAGGGCAGACGTCATGGTCTTGCCACTAAAGAAAATCAGGGTAATGGTGACTGATACTATGACTTTCATCAACTGACTTATAGAAATGCACTAAGAACTAGAAAAGCACTCAGAGAGCTCAGACCGCCGCCAAATGGCGTTTTCAATGTTAAGATTTCCCAACTTCAAAGTGCCGCCATATCGTTTACCTGGATGTGATCCAGACGGAATTTTGCACATTTCAGGGCAATGATCTCCCAAATATACGTGTCAAATTTCAAGAGAATCAAAACAAAATTCTATGAGTTATGATTTTTCTAAACTGGTAAATGGGGTTTCCAATGTTAACTTCCAGAATGTTTCCTGACCTTATTCTGGTTCTGATCCAGATGAAATATTGCACCATATTAGATATGACCATCCTACACATCACTGAATTTTTGCAAGTCAATCAGATATGATCTGATCAAGAGATATGATTTTTTGAAAACAGCTCAATGATAAGTAAAGGGGAAAAACAGGCTCTTTGATAATTTTTTGGTATCCAAAACATTTTTTTAGGAAGACCCCCTCAGGAGTTTTGGCGTAATCCTGCTAACAGTCAGAAAGACAGACAAACAAACCCTCGCAAAAATGGAAATTAAGTGATCACACTAAACACAAATAGATGCTTTGCGGTAAATATGTGGGATGTAAACAAAAATAGTTTTTCATAACTGGATGGCAGATGATTATGACGTTTTATTCTTGCGCAATCACGTCGACCCACATACATCGTTGACTGCGATTCAGCTTGTTTTCATCTTTGCATACAGCAAGCTTCATGTCATCTCCAAAACTTTAACAGATTCATGTCACACAGTGTGGCACATGTGTAACTTTTATTTGAAAGATTTCTAATAAATTGATTTCTCCTGACGGTTCATTTTACTTCTTGAGGCCCCGACTTTTGTTTTCACTCAGTCTCCCTCTATTCCTTGTTCTCACTCGTTTTGCCGTCTCGGTGATTCACTCCACTACCGCATGGCATTTCCTTTGCTCACGAGAATAGATGGGGTTCCTGGGTCTCTCAGCGAGAAGAGAAGCCCAGCGCTTCTGTCTCCCCGAGCTGGATGAATAATGGATGGGAATGGATCAGATGACTGAACTGCTTCATCTGGATTCTCTCTAGTAATGGCCGGCCATAGATTCACTGTGTGTGCGTCACTGTGAGATTGCAAACATTTAAGCGGCGCGTTTTGTAAATCTCACATACGAGCCAGTCACGCACCGAGGAGTGGCGTTGCCACTTAATGGGGTAGCCATCAGCGTTTTCTATTTGAATTAGTGGAGAAACTAGTAATAAAAGATTTTCACCCGGGCCCTTTTTTCTCTGTTAATGTTTGATTAGAAATGCAATGGTTTTAAATTAAGATTTCTTTTCCCTTTGGTATGAAATCAATCAAATTAACGGAAATTGAATTATTTGAGATGGTAATCTATTTAGGCAAACCATTCACCATGAAAATGTTTTCCTCCTGTTGTGAGAGGAAGAATAATTGAATCAGACCCTTGTAAGTGACCCCCGATAGCCGAGCCAGAACAAGGCTTATTGAAATGAAATGTAGATTTTCTCATGCTTAGACGACATAAGTGAACACGTCAGGGTATGTAAAATTCAATTTTCCTCACACAGTATGTGCATAGGCTTACGTGTGTATGATATGTGACATGGCCGGGTTTTACCAGGGAATAATAATGGGAAGCAATCATGTGTGTGAGAGTGTGTTTTGCGAGCTTCTACTCGGTTCAATTATCCCCCCAAAGTCACATTCCCATGTTTTAAACCCATTTTAGCACAATAGCATTTAGAAAGGGGGAATGGTATTATTGCAAATTTCCGCCTCTCTCTTTTTTTTTTTTTTTTTCCACCCCCATATCAAATTATTACAGGAAATGATACTCCAAATATATCACCACAGGTCATCAATTCCTAATGCCTGGGAGGGATGGAACACATACACTCCACTGCTTTCCTCAACCTTTTTTTTTTTTTTTGTTATACTTGCATACATGAGAAAAGCACTTGGAAAAATCACTTTACATGCATGTTCCTGAGAAAGCCGATACAATAATCGCTTCAGTAAAATGTTGAAAAAGAGTCGTATTCTCAAGTCAGCTGAGCATTTTTCAACTATTGTACCACAGGGATGCATGGAAGTGGACATTTGTTGGAGAAAAACCTTTTCATTGTAATCATTATAAAGCATTTATTAGTAAATGATCATATTTGGTAACTTCTTTATTTTTTATTGATGGATTTTTGAAATTGTGCATGAAAATCATATAATAAACGTTATGTGGGTATATTTGGTCTATTTTGTTCTTTCAGCTTTTCCTTTTCAATTCACCTGAATAATGAATTAAATGGGAAAATAAACTAGTTATGCGATTGCAAAAAAAAAAAAAAAAAAAAAAGCATGCTTGGGCAAAAACACCAAACTTTGACAAGTTGTAAAATATAAAACCCCTTTATTTAGTACTATTTAATTCATTGTATTGTAGAACAACTACTAAATTGCATGTGATAAATCTTGTGCTTTCTCATTGACAGACTTTTGAAGCTACAAATAGATGCTTTCTAACATATTTTATTACTTGTAAAAGACACGTTAAAGACTTTTAATGAATTAAAAGTTACAAAAGGTATTTTCTTGGCTTTGTGTAATAACGTACAAACATGGATGGATATTTAATTTAGAGCAGGGTTGTCAAACAAATGGCACGTGGGCCAAAAACCGGCCCACCAGAGTGCAAAATCCAGCCCACACGGCCATGAATAACAATCATAAAGAGAAACAAGCATTTCTACTTCTTCCATTGAGACGTTTGATTAACGGACGCAATAAAACACTGAAACCTCACACTCAACAGTCCACTGCATCGTGCTGCAGGTAAAGCTCGTTGCTTCTTAAAAAAGAATATTCCAGGATGTTAGGTTTCCCATTAGATGTAACATTGTAGAATTGACTAAAATTCTTATTTGTCTGTTCTTATAAGTTACAAATAATCTTGTTATCCAGTGACTGTTTAAATTAATAAGTACGTCTTTGCAGGAAAATTCAAAAAAAAAAAAAAAAAGTGTAAATATTAAAAGCCCTTCACCAACTGGAATCAAACCGGGTTTCACTCACTGCGAGGCAAGCGTGCAAACCACTGCAGCCCGGTGCAGCTTAAGGTGTTTCACATATCTCTGTGATCGTGACCTGTGTACAGTAATGATCTCCATCATTCTCCCCCGGCAGAAAACAGGGAAACACCTAATTGTTACACATTTTATCAGGCAGGGCACACACACACACACACACACACACACACGCGCACACACAATTATACATACGCACACACACACACGCTGGCAGTTTAGCATCTGCAGATAAATCAGGAGTCACGTGGAAGCTCGCAGAGGCTTAATGGTAATAAATTCCAGGGCATAGTGTGCGTCACGCTGGCCGGACGGGCCTGAGCGGCTCTTTCTTGTCCTTGTGTGAGCGCAGAAGACAAATATGCTTCGGTTCCTCCCATTTCTATCGATCCCGACTTTGAAAGACTGCGGCAGCTTTCACGCTGCATTTTTGTTTGGTTACTTAAATCCTCTTCAGGGCTCAAACTGATCCACTGACCCAGGTAGTTTTCTCATATAAAACAGTTACTGTCACTTTCATTTTCAAGCTTGTTTTTTTTTTTTTTTTTTTTTTACCTCCGCGAAGGATATTATGTTTTTGCGAAGGTTTGTTTGTCTGTCCGTCTGTTTGTTAGCAGGATTACACAAAAACTCTTGATGGGATCTTCCTAAAGATGTGTCTTGACCCAACTTAGATTCCATTAAATGTTGAGAGTGATCCTGATAACCATCTGGATACAAGCAAGTATAAAAAATCCTGTTTTTCCCCTTATCAATGAGCTTTTTTTTTCAAAAATTCATATCTCTTGGAGATCATATCTGATTGACTTGTAAAAAAAAAAAAAAAAAAAAAAGTGATGTGTAGGATGGTCATATCTAGTAGGGTGCAACATTTCATCTGGATCAGAACCAGAATAAGATCAGGAAACATTCTGGAAGTTAACATTGGAAACCCCATTTACCACTTTCTAAACATCATAACTCATTGAACTGTGTTTTGATTATCTAGAAATCTGACATGTATATTTGGAGGATCATCGCCCTGAATTGTTCCAAAGTTCGTCTGGATCCGATCCAGATATGGCGGCACTGTGAAGTTGGAAAATTTTAACATTGAAAACGCCATTTGGCAGAGGTCTGAGCTCTCTGAGTGCTTCTCTCCTTTCCTCATGAATTCACAAACAACAAGTTCAGATTTATGAAGCTCATTTCAAGATGTGAGCGGACGATGGTGAACTCGGGGTTTGATTTCCTCCGACATTCCAAAAATGTGTCTGAGGTTGATCGTTGGCTCTAAATTGGCTGAAGGAGTGAGCAGGAGTGAGCAGGAGTGAGCAGGAGTGAGCAGGAGTGAGCAGGAGTGAGCAGGAGTGAGCAGGAGTGAGCAGGAGTGAGCGCGACCGTCATTGTCTGTGTGTTTGCCCGGTGACGGACCTCGCCATCACGAACCTGCCTTCACCCACGGACCGCCGGGATCATCTCAAGCCTTCAAAGAAGTGTATACACGATGTCATCATGAGTTTAAATGTCTGTCTTTGTACCTCGCACCGCACACAGGAAACAGATTTGACTTTATTCGTCGTTTGCAAACTAATTTCCACTCATCAGGAAATCAAAAAAGTCTGAGGCTGTTCCGTCTGAGTCATTGTGTGTGCGTGTCTCCTCTTTTTTTTTTTTTTTTTTTTTTTTTCATTTTTTTTTTTTTTTTTT